>JABFPB010001471.1:0-25129 GCA_022817645.1 Ceratoteleas bidentatus | reverse complement strand
AGAAAGTGGAGGTTGTTGGCGGAGGATTAAATCGTTTTGGGCCGTATGCTTTCAGTGGGATTGTGATATTAATATTGTGAGTCATGGTGGGTATAGCTTTATCGTCAAGTTTAACAGTTTGTAACTACAAGGGAAAACGAAGTGTCTTCGAAAAAACGTTTAGATACTTTTAGTGTCTTTTTCTTCAGAAAATATTTTTGACTGAGATGTATTTCATGTTTCTTGTCCAAAAACGTCTTAGAAAATACACCTGTTTTTGTAATGATTTTTAGTATCTTACCTAACAATAAAAGCTGGCATGGAATCATAATTGGAATTTGACTATGGAAACCATAGTGGAACCAAGCTTGGTTCAAGTATCCATCCACTATTCTTAGACAGGTTCCATGATTGGAAATCCATCTATAGAACCCATATAGGAATTCCAATCATGGAATCTATTTAGGAACAGTAAATGGATATTTGACCTAAACTTGGATCCACAATGGTTTTCAGAATCAATTCCATTTATGCCCCCAAGCTATTTTTTATTGTCAGGGTTTCTTATAATAATATGAAATTTTTTGCTTTTCATGAGATTTTTCAAATAATTTCGTGTATCAAGATGAGAACAGCTTTATCGATTCAACAGTTTTTAACTTTTATTGGATATTTCTAATTCTTGCTTCATATCGTATTTCTCCAGAAATATATCCATAAAATAGCATGACAAGAATTCCATCGCTCAACAAAATTCCATGAAATATAATTAAACGAATACTTAACCTAAATTGTCGAAGTGTAGCCGTCCGATTCGTAAATCGATCAAATATGATTGATTGGCAAAATCAAAACATTTTTGTTCCCTACAACTCATTAGTCGGATTGTACGCGAGCTAATCGAGCAAATAATTTATTCTGACCAAGACAGTCAATTTGATTCAGTTATTTATAACCGCACGAACAGTCTCGGCAAGATCGGGGCTGCGAGATAAAATTGTTAGTCACTTGTAATTAGATTGTAATTTAATAGCGCAGCATCGCGCTTCTTCTTCTTTCGGCGCCGTCGTCGATCGCGCTTCTTCTTTCAACGAATGCTCGTCATTAATTACGAGAAATCAATCTGGCAATTAGTGTTTTTTCGCGGGGCTACAACTGCTGCATTACAGTAGTACTCAACAGACTCGACCACCTTTGACATTACGGATCGAATCGGTCGATTGCGCATTTTACGATCGAACGTCCAGGGTATTAATACTAAATGGCCACGATCTCTGGTGGACAGACTTTCAAGTCGAAAAATCAATTAAGACTGCAACGTCGCCAGATAAATATCACACAGACGTTCGCGTTTGCAAATTTTTTAGCGGTAACAGTTTGCCAACATTGTTGCCGGACGTATTTTCATTATCATCTCGCCGAATCTATTACAATGGTAATTAACCCGCGTCATTTTGCGACATAAATCACGCGTCCCTAACGACCGCGAAAATTGTACTCATAATTACTAATTAAGGTACAATTTTTCATATCATCATGAACAACATTGTGTCCGCGTCCGAGCAGTAAATTTCAATTAAAAATAATTTTGCGTTTCGATGAGAAGTGCGTTATTAAATTAGCATAATTTTGCCGCAAAAATTAACATTGTCGTTAGCTGGACGAACATGAGACAGAGGAGACGAGGCAGAGGGAGGAAACGCGCGAAAAATAAAACAAATATCTCATCAGCGTTATATATGTGTTGTTGTGCGCGAGGCTAATCCGGGACCGAATAATGATCGTTTGGTCCAATTAATGGGCCGCGATTCGTCGTTTCGAAGACGTACGGCTCGTTATTAAATCGACAATTTAAAGCTCGTCAGCTGCACTTTTGGGAACGAGCGCCGAGGTACTTTGAATGCAATTAACCGTCGTGCGGTGACGCTAACCGAGTCCCCACAAGCTGCGAGCTGTCCTTGGTGGAATTATATGAGTTATGGGTATGATGTACACGAGTACTCACGGCGTTCGTTCAATGGCATACGAAGACATTAATGACGCTTACAGCGGCGTGACAGCAGCCAGCAGCCTACATTCATTTTGTCTACTTATGCGTGAAAACCGAGAAATTGTCAGTTTGAAGAAATCTCTGTTAGCGCGGAAAAATGACTAAAACGATGGTCACTCGGATAAATCAACGTTAAATTTATTCGGTCTTTACGGTTGCATTTTTAAACTTCAAATGATATTTTAAGTCTATTGTCAGGTGTTTACAATTTGCATATTTGCATTTGTTGTGCAAATTGAAATGTCTTAGTTAGAGCATGTTTATGGGACGAGCTTGGATTTTAATACATCTTGCTCTTCGTACTTGCAATGTTTGTTTTATACATTCCCCAAATATTATTACGGGTTGAAGATTATCATCGTGTTGAAATATCGATGTTCCGTTTCTCACAACCTGTCTTTATGTTCAATAAATACAAATCTTCCCGTCGAAAACTAATTCTCGTGCAGGCAATTTAATTGAAATATTTAATGGATTTTCAGGTTGACACAAATGGAATCTGGTTAAGTGAACTTAGCCTTTTTAACCTTAATCTAGAACTGCACAATTAATGTCCGCCATAAAATGCAGGAGTTACGACGAAGTAAACAATAATTGCAAAACTCTCATAATGCAACTGACTTAAAAAACATTAACAAATCACATATTCATATTTCTCTGCGGCAGACATTTTGCGTAATCAATAGTTGGCTCGTAGTCTTTTCTCAACAAGAGACACTTGTTATCCTAATCGGTGAATGAACGAAAGCCAACGGGACATCGTGTAACGAAAATTAATTACCACCCATTGGAAAAGTGTCTGTAACAGCTCAACGTCACGTTAGGCGCGATATCCCGCGTGCGTCTCGAGTGACGCGCGAAGTCTGCGTTCGCGATCGACGCGCCGCGCCATTTGATACGAAAATAATTAGCATGCATGCAATGTTCGGCAAGCGGTTTATATAACGCCGCATCTTGCGAACGATGCTAATCTGAACGGCGAAATCGGTTTCTCGGTACAATGTTGTTGCGCCGCGAACGAACGCAAGTGGTTATTAAAGCTGCCTCGCTGTTGAAGGATTAGACGCGTCAAGTCGCAGTTGTCTTCATTGTTTCTTTTTCTCTCGTTTCGTTGTTTTGGAACATAGCGCGATCTTATCCCCCGATAATATCATAATTATATGCTGCGTTCCCGCGCGAAGGCATGTTGCGCAGCGAGAAAAAAAGACGTCTAAATAGAATAACGAGAGGCGCTCTCTTCCTCGACTACTTTGCCAACATTTATTAAAAGTTCGCCGCGCGGCTGATATCGGCGCGCTTTGTGTTGCATTGTAATTCAATTTAAACCCGTTTCGCCGTGTAATCTCGCGCGTTTAATAACATAGTTTGTCGTATTTGTTCAATTGATATTTAAGCTCAGCATCTTGGGGTAAGGAATAGAGGAGTTCTGGATAATACTTGATGGGGATAATTATGGATTGCGATTTCACGAGATTTGCGTAGTTTGATAATACAATTTTTCTGGTGGGAAGGTCGATTGAGGTTGTGGAACAAATGTTACGAAGAGGTGGATTTATTTGTTCCAAGTTTACTCATGGAACACTGTAACTTGGGTGATAAAAACAAGGTAGACATTTCTGGTCTTCACGAATACTGAAATTAATTTATGGATTAACACTAAAGGTTTTTAGGTAATCTACTAACCACTCTAAAAACAGTCATCTTACATTAAGAATATATTCCGATAAAATCATCCACGTATCGAAACAATAATTTCCACTGACGGTTAGACGATTTGTATTTCCATAACCTCACTTCCAATCATGGTAGCCAGAATCCGGATACGGTAACCGGAATTCCTCTCACGCGATATTTGATCGAATTTTCCGGATATGGTTGCCGGATTCTGTCTACGGTAACTGGATATTTTTTAGAGTGATACACATAATTTAAGTAAAAATGAATTCGACTTTCTAGAAATCTTGTTGAAACATTCATATAGCCTTAGGACTATTTCTATCTGCATATATGAAGTTTTTGTTGTTATCCAGATTTTCAATACATTTTGTCAGTAAAGGTTGGTTTCATTTCGAAATACTTATATAGTGAGATCGTCTATACCGACACTTACTGTAGAAGAAAATTTGCTAATTTCTATAACCATTTTTCAATGAGAAAACACTAAAAACAATATTTAATTTTAACAGCATTATTTAACAGTATTTAAAAACTAAATGCTTGTAAATATTGTTTAATCTCCTTACCACTTTAACTATTCTTAATTTGAAATGCTTCCTCACAATACGATTGTCATCACAAAAACCACTAACAGACATATTCCGATACAACATTCCCAACCGACAACAAATGCTCGTTTAATTACAAAATCACATCCAACTTATCTGCAATTTCCCCTCAACTCTCACAATTAACACATAATCGCGCAGAAAAAGACACCCGTCCCTTAATGAAATTCTCTCCTCGAGATGCAGAGCCCAAAAAAGTCCGCCGAACCAACAACAGGGCTCGTGTTCTTGTCCGCTCTCGATGGCCATGATATTTACGCAAATGAGCGATTTACCGTCCAATCGGCGGTTGCTTTTAATTGATCTCATCTCGGACTTGCGGGTGTTTAATTTCGGTCACTTTCCGGCTTGTCACGTGAGCGAGGAAGTGGCGTGACTGGTGTCCGCGAGAAGGACGGAAATCGCGGTGACAGTGGCGACCGAAAAAGACTGCGAACGAGATAAAAACATTAATTAAGAGTATCTTCGGGCCGTCGGGCATTCGACGAAAAAGACCGCGCAATCTCGCGCCGCCGATCTTAGTCGTTTTCTGGTTCGCTCGATTGCAATTTTCGATCGTGTTGCGTTTACTTATCTTTCGGCATATCTGCGAAAAGCCATTGCCCGAGCCATTTGTCAATGCACTTATCGATTTTCGTGATACCCGCGTAACACGCGGCCTGCGTCGCTTTGATTACTGGACATTATACCGCCACTTTTCAGCCGACGCCGATTGATCAAACGGGTTAGAACCAGCTGCGTCCGCGATATAAAGATGTTGCGCTCGTTTTGCGTTCGTTTCGGCTTTTTGCCGTCGACAAAATGATTCACGTCGGGCCCCGCGGTGGTGCTTTTTTCGCTGGCTTTTTCGCGTCTTTCGTGGTAATTGCGCGGCTTTATGGGGGTTTAATTAGTGGCGGCACTGGTGCCACGCCGGGGGGAGGGGCGGCCCGATAAATTTGGCGAATCAGGGGAACGGTGGCGTGCGCTGCCGAATGGGCTGCAGGAAAAAGTTGCGTTTTATTGAACGTTGCAGCGAAAAAGGGGGAAAAGTGGCGGAGGATTGGAATCAATGTTTTTTGGTAGACGAAAATGGCTGATGGTGTTTTTAGATTGTTTGCTCGTTGTTGGATGGTGGAGTATTGTTGGAGAATGTTAAAGTTGCTGACAGTGTGCTTCTTTTTTTAATCCTACTCCGACAAAAGCATCCTAAAAACTATAGATACCTTCAAAGTACTACTACTTGCGGTTTCGTCATGCAAAACACGTAAAATTCGACACTATAGAACATCTTGCACAATTCCACTCCCCATCGCACTGGAAAAATCCAGTGCAATGTGAGCCAGAATATGTCCACTGATTTATCGGCGTATAAACAAAACAATCAATAAACGCGAATAAATTGAATCGAACTGCAAAAGAATCGCGAAGCAAGTAATCCGAAGATAACGCGTCGCCATACATCACGATTATCTGACTGCTTAATTAACGAGATCGGGAACGCGAAATTTGGTCGGCGCATACCTTTTCAACCTGTTTTTCCACTAATCTCGTCATCGACAGATTACCGTTTGTCCCGATAGCCATTGTGCGTTTCGCAAACGCGTTTTTCCTGTGCCGTTCACCACCTCCAGCGGTAAATCACTCGGCCGAAAAAACGCGGACAATATTCCGACAAATCCACGTCGTTTCGTCACCCGGAACCGGGACCCCGGGAAACGCGACTTGAAAAATATCTCCGACGCACGCGAACCGTCAAACGCCGATAGCTTATCGTTTAACGAGCGTATATCTCAATCCGCGCGACAAACGCGGCAAACAATCTTGCAATAAATGCTTAATTAACAACGTTGCGTTGGGATACATGTGTGCGTACTGTGGGAAAAATAATATGCTGAACTAGAAGTTAAAGCATGGTTGGATAAACATGATAGCGAATAAACTTTGTTTATTCATTTTGTTTACATACAATCAGAAGAATGTTACGGTAAAATATTCTATAGTAAGATTATGGTTAAATTCGATCTTAGCATTAGCCAAACTCTTTAGTTGGTCTAGCATAATGTTTGTTGATTTGATTAAATCCTTCTACTGGTGCAATAAAAGTATTGTTAGAATCTTTCGTTAGTCGCAAAATGGTATTTGATTTAAGCTTTACATATATTTTTTCCCAATGTCTCAACGACTGACTGAAAAAGCGGGCACAATGTAATAGCGCGTAAACGCGCCACCTACAATTAAACGTATTAACATATTTGCGGGTTGCTACGCCTCCGACCGGAGCTTCCATCGGCCGGGAACGAAATAAGGCCGAAAGGCATGCAGATATTAGTGCGTTTGGCAAGTTGCTTTATAGCCGCATGCCTTTTATGGTTCCGGTTGCGCTCGTATCGAATGGGAGCTATGCAGATTGCCGGTCAAAAGTGGTCTCGCGAGGCGTGAAGTTCAAGCTACCGTCAAGTTCCTGTTTTCTCGAGCGCGACGACGAGCATAATGGCGCGACATTACGCCATTTTGTACGCACGGTCCTTGAACGGTGTGAATATTTGCAACAATAAAACGTCGCCGACGAACTTATCGCGCGGCGTCACGTTTTTTCATATGCAGCCTTTTCCCGGCCGCTTTTCTTTTCCCCCGTTTCCGTTGTGTGACGCCGTCGGCTGTAAACGGTTGCGGATTTGCGTATGTACAGTGTGAAGTTGTAATGATGCAGTTTACAGGATAGGACTATTGAAGATAGATAATGAAGTCTTACTATTTTGGTTCTATAGAAAGAAAATCGTTTTTTATTAAAAAAAACTGTCGGCGAAAAATTTGTTTAAAGGATTTTCTAATATTCAGTTTAAAATATCCTTTTTTGATAATACACGGAGAAAAATGTTTAGTTGCGACAACAACTATAATTTGGTTGTGACAACAATAATTTGGTTGTGGCAACCAAAATTTGGTTGTCACAACTAAAACAAAACTAACATTTTTCTCCGTGTAATCACATAGTCCCCCTTTTTATACGCTAACGAAACGAGTTTTTGAACACAAATATTTAAGACCTATACAGTTGTACTTCAAAAATGTAAATAATATAAATTGTATGTTTTATATTGAAAATACTTTGAATGTCATTGATTTCCTATGAATGCTTCTCTTCAAATTTGCTAGACCATATGGTCTCTTCCATTACTAATCTCTTAAAAATGCGTATACCGTAATTAAATGACCGACATTTCAAAAATACGAACACATTTTTCACACATAAAACAGCGAAGTCCTCAATACCCATTCCGCAACTTTGATTTATTCAACAATACCGACGCAAATCCACGTTAATTGCACATAAACGACGCGGAATGTCATTGCTTTATGAAATATCAATTACCGCGACTTTTGCCAACAATTTCCTATAACTTATCCGCAATTTACGACGAATCCACGCATAGGCTTCTCACTCGCAGAAGTTTCTTAACTCTGTCAACAGATAATTCCTCATTCGCGTCCAATGTACTTAAGCGCCTTTTCAACTATAAACTTTAAGCAACAAAGAGCGCTGAATAATGCAAAACACGCGGTTTGCTAAAATAACAAGCGGGCCCATCCTTGGTCATTGTCGGCGCGGTTCTTGATGCTCGCCGAAGACAAAAGAAAAAGTGCCATCTTGCGAGCATCCCTTTGTTTGCCGCAGGCGTGCTAAATAGCCGCAAGGATGAGCATAATGATGATGATTATAATGACGGTAATCGTGCCTCGGATAATAAGGAAGCGACAAGGCTGATTTCTTGACAACTTCGAGCGTTAATATTTAACGACACCGCCATTGTGACTAATGTGCGTTTTAACGGTCTGCACCGCGAGACACAGTCACAACGACTTTCGCGTTTTTTCACTTACCATGACTAATCACTATCAATTGTTCCAATGAGATACATTTTTATTCACATTAACCTTCTTCTAAACCGATCGATTGAATTGTTTTTATTGTTTTTATTGATAAACTTATTGAAAAATGATAAAAATTTTCCATTGCTGGAATCATGGATTCAGATAAAATTATCAAATTTAATCGCTTTAACCATCTACAACCACTCAGTGGCACCTGTTACAATTTGTCTGATAATTACTTAAAAATAATAAATAGAAACTGTAACCATTTAGTTCGTATTAATTAACATATGAATGGGCTGCAATAACAATTTCGCATGGTTGATCCCAAATTAATTCGCAATATCTACAATCGCATAGTAAAACATATTCACAGAAAAAATCTTCTATAAAACATTATTAGAATTCCAGTAAATTTTACCACATCATAGAGTAATCGCGGAGTATCGTATCCCATTTGGACAAAATTGCTATATCTTCAAAGGAAAAGTTCCTAGATGATTTAGTAATTTTTCATAGAACGTAAAGCAAAATTAACTACATCATCTGGGAAAAGTTCTTCGAAGTTATACTAATTTTCTGCAAATGTGATACGATACGTTGCGATTGCTGAATGATATAGTAAAATTTACTGGAATTTTTTTCTCAGTGTACTGATTAAAATTTAAATAAATGGTAAACCTCGTCCATAAGCAACCAGAAATAGCTGCATAACGTTAAAATAATTGAATAATGTTCCCATATGAGTACATTAACCTCAAAAACAATTTTCAATCGTAAGGTCATTCAGTCCATCACACTACAGACCCAACACTCGAATCCTATCGTTCTCCAACAAATACAGACGTTCACCTCTGCGTCACTTGTCCAAACTCCTAATTGATTCGCCCCGTTCCCTATAAACCTTCTTGCCGCGCACGAAACGGCGACGCACAATTAAGCGGCGTTCGCGCTTATTATTTATCGCGGCCGTAAACGCGCGAGAAAAGTGCGCCGGAGCAAAAAGTCGCGGCTTTGATTCGACGCGAAATTTATCGGCGATTATTCATCGCGCGCGACAATCGCCGCTAATGGAATATAATTCAAATCGCGCGCCGCGACGCGCACAATAAAGTTTCGTCCAATTACGGATCGCGGTCGAAAACGGCCGCTAATTAAGCTTCATTACCGCGCAAATTGCCCGGCAACATTCAATAATAATTTCCTCGGGAGATCGCGCGCGTCCTCCGCATAAGGGACGTGAAATCGAATACGACGTAATAGTGCTTAAGGTATGCAAGCAAAGGCCGTGCGTGGCATTCCACAGGTGCATCAACGGGGCCCGATCGTTTCGCGATCAAGATCCGTTAAACGTTGGCAATATAAACGTTAACCCTTAATTAGGAAGTACCGTGGGTCTTAATTGCCCGCGATCGTACTAGTTTAATTGACTTCCAGCGAGTCGCGTAATGCTATCATCATCGGCGCTATTCTTTCTTGCGGCCCTTTTTTGCGTCATTTATCTTCCGCCGCTTTTTGCCGGCGTCGTCTTGTGCCCTTTCGCGCAGGAAAAAGACGAGAACGAGTGGACAAACGGAGTGGGGGTCGAGCTTGCACGTGTGGGAAAGGAAATATGAAAATATGTAATTATACAAATGAGAAACGAGCTTCGCTTAATTGCGTAACGCTAAGGAGGTTCTCGCGGGACGCTTGGCAGACGAGTGGCGCCCTGTCATTGTTCTCGCAATTGCGGCCATTAGCGTAAGCTCGTAATTCTTTTTCGCGAGTTTTAATCGCCGCCGTGGAAATTGTCGCTTTTTATTGAGCCTATTCGAGATAAGGAATTTAAATTGCGCCGGTATTTTGAGCAGCCAGGCGGTGACGCTCGAGTTGGAGTAATGCTTGCGAATGCCGCGCTGGATAATCTTGGATTATTGGCGGGTTTCGGACTGCGAGACGGTCGGTGAGGTTTTTAAGGGGAATGACGGTTTATAGGGGATTTCAGTTTTAGTCTTGTTTTGCAATTTTGAGCAATATTGGGGAAAAATTCTTTTTTGATAGTAGAATGTAGAAATTTGGTGGTATTATTTCTGACATTCTGATTAAAAATAAAAATTTTAGCCTTGCATGTTTTCATTTCTGAGTTTAATTTTTCAATTGCTTTTATTTTTAAACATAACGCATTGTTTATTCTGTAAGCAAATGTTCATAAAGAGGGTTATATTCTGTAACAAAATGTGGAAACAAATGTTTTTTAATTCGTTGATGTGAAATTACAAAAATGTGTTGTAAGACACTTGAAATTAGTTATAAGACACTTTAGTTTTAGGAAATTGCATTACATTTTTAGGCAGTAATGGTGACTTGCTCAACAACATTTATTTCCACATTCAATGTTTAATCGTATTCCATACTTTAATTGTTATATGATAACAAAGAATTCATTAAGATTGCACAGTTACGGAGACATTAGTTACGAAGACGACAATTAATTCTCTGCCATATATTGTTTATGGCGCTATTTGACCGGACAGAAGAAACAAAATGTCCATTACAGCTACGATTATGTACAGTTGTCATCTATATTATATTTCGGAACTTATTAGTCTCATTCGATACTCTTTAGAAGATAAAAGTGAGTGCATTGCTCTCAAGCGCCCAGCGGCAGCTAATTTAGCTGGTCGCTTAGCATGATGCGTTGCAGCAAATCGGATTTAACACTCATAAATACGATATCTTTTCACATTAATGCGCCATTAATCATAGTTTAAACAAAAAAAATGCAATTTCACGTTTTTAATAAGTATAATAAAATGAACTTTCTACCCTTAATTGTCCAATAGATATTAAAGCTTTTCACAGCTAGAATGACCAACTTCAATTTATTCTATTTCGCAATTAATTTGTTAAAAATAAGAAAAATATTGATACAAACTTATTGCTACAGTCAGTTATTCCTTTTGCCACATCAATCTGTAGTAAAACAGGTATTCATAATACAACTCTTTTGGAAAGTTTGACTTTGGAACTTAAGTTAGGTAAGAACGAAAATGAATAGTTAACAATTAGGCGGCGTTGAAATGTGAAATAATAAGGAAAAGGTTCGAAATGGCGCGAGTGTCGCGTATTAAAAGCATTCATTAAAATGGCATATGATGACCCAGTCGAGCCGGGTATCATCGAATTAGCGGGCGAATTAACCTCTGGCACCACCTTGTTTGCCTTCCTTACCACCGAAGATCTTTAATCAGCGCTCGTACATCTTCGCGGCCGAGGCTCGAGTTAAGCAAGAAGACCGTTGCAAATCTTCCACGAAATCCGCAGCTCTTTTCAGATAGTCAAAGAGAGAAGAACGAACAACAGGCGTGGTGCCAGGTCGCTAGCACAAACTCTTCGCTCGTTATCGTCTCCCATTGAACTCGGCTCATACTCTGACTGCTATCACCACGACCAGCTTGTTCCTCTCGGCTAGAATCGTAGAAATTGTTGTCATCTTGTGTTTTCTTCTTGTTTTCAATTGTTTCAGAGCAAAACCAATGTAGATTTAGAAGTTTTTGTAAAGCTTTTTGATTTAAATGATTTCTTAAACAGAGAAATCCATTCATCTACCTCTTTTGAGGTAGATGAATGGAAAATAATATGTTTTATTTTTTTTATTAGTAAATAATATGTTCTGTGGCTAGAGAAAATCTAGCCACAGAAGTAACAAGAATTCTAGATGAGAACAGTCATTGAATAATATTTTTTGATTTAATACCAAATAAAATCTACACGACAAATTTATTCGAAATTCTAAGAAAATATACATTTATATTCCCTATAGTATTAGAATATTTGGCCTGGTTATTTTATATGCACTGTTAAAAATTATGTGTTAAAAAAGTGTTGAAGTGAGAAAATTTTAACACTTTTTGGTGTCCAGAATATTCCACATCAAAGATTTTCACACTGAATAAGTGTGAAATCCCTTAATTTTTTAATAATTCAAAATATTGTGGTTCTTAATTTTCATTTGACATAAATCACCACACTTGATGAGAAAAAAGCGTACGACGATTTTTCTAAACATATGAATATAAGGCAAATCATATTTTTAGTAAAAAAGAATTCTAACCTCTAAATATTCACTCAAAAACGACTTGATTTTTCAAGATTGACACCAAAATACTTCACACTTCACCCCTAAAAGCTTCACTCCTGAGATTTTTAACAGTGCTGTATGATTTTTTAATTTAATTGTTCAATCGACATAATCTGATCATGTAAGGTGTTGCTCGTTTCCAATTAAGACAAGTGGACATTTCTTCTTAAAATATGAAGCTGATATTCCACTTCTAAGAACCGGCTTCCAGTTATAGGGAACGGCATTTTTTTCAAAGTATGATGATCAAAACATGTTTTAAAGTTATGTTTTTAATAACTTGTTTGCAAAATATAAATTTCAGGCGTATAATTTTGAATTTGATCGAAATTATACATTTTCGCAAAACACTGCTATCAATAATAAAAACTGCACATGCACACAAATATTTCTTCTTTTAATCAAAAAAGAGATCACCACTCTTTATCATACCTACTTCGAACGAAATTCTAACAGGACCGATGCCACGTTGGTTATCGAAACACGGCAAAACATAAATTCTTCGCTATTCCGGTACGTATTTGCTGCCTTACCAAACGCGGGCTAAAGAACTCGTTCTCGCTTTCGCCGTTAGTCACCCGGGATCTGGCGCTGAATTCACGAATCGTCGCTTGACAGGTGGCTCCCTCGGTGGCGCGCTCGTGAACTCCATTTCACGTCGCTTGCTTCCCCGAAATCATATTGAAATCAATTTGCACGGTTTACAATGCACACACTAATTGTTTACACACGTTACTGTTCGTAACGCAATTACAAACTTGCAATAACCAAAATCAGAGGACGCGGAATATTTAATTACGAAAATCGAATCGCACTATTATTAATGCTTCGTGGCAAATATTGACTTAGCCCCCTAAGTCAGCTGAAAAATGCATTTAATTCCTCTTTTTTTATACAGCGGCCCTTGAGTTTCCTAAACGTGGATTCGTGTATAAATAACTGTGGAAAAAAATAGGATATGCCAATGAGGTCGACTATTTAATTTAGAGATGTATCTAGAACAGTCTAGTTATTATAACCAAATTATATAATTTGGTTCATTACATGATGAACATATATTAATATTTTATTATATTTTGTTACATTCAATGGTAAAACACGTCATTCTACTTGAATTGACTTGAGAGTGCATTTGAGGGAATCTTGTTGGGAAGGTTATAAATAGGTATGGTTTGATTATAGACCAATTAGATCTGATTATTTTAAATAGACCAGGGTATTTATAACAAAATATAATAAAAGATATTAACAATATTTCACAAATATTTATTTAATCTACCCAGATTTTCAGTTTACGTAACGAGACAAATTAGTGAAGACATCAGATATCTTCTATCCAAAACAGTCTTCTCAATTCGATTGATATAGAGCTGGTCCATACAAACGATGTGCATAAACAACTTCAAACATATGTATGGCCATTCGTTTGGTGCTTCACTCATCAAAGCAGCTCCATCTACAAGCAAACTCATTACTCTACTTTGCGAATTTTAAGACAAACAATTTCCAATCTAGTTCACCATGTGTATTTTGAATAACTTTCTCGATAAGAGCTGAGATGGACCACCAGCACATTGTTCCATTGCGATTCCAAAATTCATTCCTTTAATTGCACTCCCTTCTGCCCCCCAATTACGCGATTAAAGCGCCAGCTCGCAGACTGAAATGTTGCGAAGAATAGCGCGATTGTCAAGGTGTTTCTCCGGGCATTGTAGTAGCGCGCTATATGAAGATTAGCAATCGGGCCGGGAACAATGCAATTGCGCCGATATCCTTAGTGGCTACGCATTGTCGCGTCGAGCGTAAAAGTTGTCTCGAAAGCGGGCCGAATGGGCCGTTGCGTATAACGGTCGAGCCCGCGTACTCGTATGCACATTGATCTCCTTTCTTTAATTACAATGCCATTGAGTTACCGCGGGCCGAACGGCACGGTAATTATTGGTTACAGTGAATAGACGAGAGGTTGGTCTACGGCTTTTGTTCTAGCACTTAGCAACATTTGGTATCCGTCAGATATGACGTGCATACATTATTCGTTAATACTTGAATATACTTCGGCGCGGCCCGCCATGTGTAATTTGCAACTATTTATGACTAATGGATGCTTCAAAGCTCCAACCACTTTGCGCTACTGAAAGATACGCGGAAATTGATACGCTTCTGTTGCTGGCTGAAATGGTCTGTCAAAGAAGTCTGTTGCACGATCGGGCGAAATTTTTGGCGTGAATGCCGGTTTTCTGGGCTGTGGTTATAGGTGGTGGAGGAAATGTGGATATTGTGGGTGGAGGCGGAAATGGTCAATGGAGTGCAATATCGTTGGAACAGAGAGAGAAAGAGAGGTAGTGAAATGAATATGGAAAAGCGTAATTAATCAGGGGGAAAGAGATTTGAAGTAGCAGATGGAAAGTGGGGGATGATATGTGAGAGACTGACGGTTTGCAATAAATAATTAATTGGAGAAAGGTATTGGATAATATTCGATATTTAAGATGGAGATAATGTGGTGAAGGATTGACGCGGCGAGTAATCGATTTTATGTTCATCTGTTCAGTAGAGGTGCGACGATAATTTGAATTGAATTTGCATCTTTTTTCTGAAATCTTGAAAATATTTTATTAACCTCAAGGCATTTGTAAATGTTCGAATGAATTTCGTTTTCTAACTCTGAAATGCTTCACATTTCAATAACCTTATTTTAAATTATGCACTCATAACGGTTTATTTAAATACGAGCCTACGAGACTATTTATTTAAATTAAATAAATCATTCACTTAATTGAAATGTTATATGCGTTTAAGATAAATAAAGGTTAGAAATAGTTGGAATAAACGTTATTTACTATGAATAAATCATTTAATACATTCAAATAAATAGTATATTTTATTTATATAAATAGTGTAGTAGGTTCGTATTTAAGTAAAGATTTTATTTAAATGAAATAAACCGTTTTCTGAGTGTGTAATTATACACAAGCAATTTATTCCATTCTCTTTCGGAACTTCACGCAAGCTTCAAAAATACAAAATACAACTTGCTCGCTGCTTTACCTGACACTCGCAGGGACACGGCGAATTTTGCATTTCTCCCACGGCATCAGAAAATTGCAATTCCGTACGGAAATATTACTCCGCCGAACGTTTAATACAATGTTGATCCCGAAGTCTGAACCGCTGTTCGGGTACGTAATTAAGAAACATAAAACAACGTTTCATCACAGTTCGACGTAATAAAAGTTTTACTGTCCGGCGTTAAATTTCGCCGTAACGAACTCACGCGCGATCACATTACTCCGCGTATCTTGTACATTATTTTATTATCAACTGCGCCCAACAAACGCATCGGCCAAATGCATCCGTTATCGATACCGTCGCATTTTATTGGCCGCCGAACGACTGACGCTGTCCCTCCCGAATGTGTCGCTGCTTTGCCGACCGCGGAGCAAAAAAACTGCCGACCGTCTCCGGTTTGCAAACGACGTCAATTAAGCCAAAAAGTGGCATTCCGCGGTGCCCGAGTCAATTTGAACCCAATCGATTCAATATTTCGGCGCGTTTCACTTTTTTTTTGGAAACGGTGTAGCAAAATTGCAGCGGAATTTTTAATAACGACCGCGAAATGAAAACGAAAGAGAAAAAAGTGTATCGACGCACGTGCAAGCACAAACACATTGTTGGCAAAAAGTATTTATTCACTGCTGGTTCGGCGAAGTCGTGCATTTTTCGCACATTCGTGCATACTGAGTTTCTGGCGAGAGCCGAACGGAGACGTGGCAAAAATGTGGCACAGCCTGAAGAAAACGATGGAAGGCGAAAGACGCTTGTTTATCTTGCTACCGGAGATACGCATCGGTCAATATGTGCTTAGTCTCCGAACACACGTGATGCATACGTTCGTCCATTTCACGCGTGTATCATTTTCTCTCGCTGTTTGTTTTCTGCTTAGGTCTTGTCTCCGGTTCGCTTTTTTGCGCGCGCCGCGAAACATTTTATTCCGAGCATTTCGCTTAATTAATCACGGTGCCGATAATGTTTGTCTTCGTCGCGCTTTTTCCGCGCGCTATCGGCGAAACTTGAACATCAGGGAGGTTACTTTTAATGTAACGAACCCCATTCGTTACATCAAGAGGAATGTAGTAGATGGGTATCGAATGAGAATTATTATTATTGCGTATGCATTTTATTGTACGAAAATGCAAAGGGCAAGGGTTGTTTCCGGATCGAACTGTTTAATGGATTACGTTTGGAAGTGTGAGACTGAGATTGAGGTAATAATAATATGGCGTTTGAGAGTTCCGAACAGTGAGAAAAGAGAACATCGGAAATTACCTTTAACAATAGAAAAGGGTTTTGAGTGTCAAGTTTAGAAGTGCGGTGAATGCGGAGTTTAAATAAGGACTTAGCAAAGTGTATAATGTAAGGGTTTGACTTATTATTTTGGGTGAACAGTGATCGGCGTTCAAACGAATCATGTAGACATATTCGAATTTCAGAAAGATAGGTTCAATTTAGTTTTCATTCATTATCAATTGAAAATGTTTGTAGGTTCATAATGGTGAAATTATTGATATTATAAAATCCTTCAATCAAAGAAATGGTAAATTAAAATTTGCAAAAAGGCTTGCAAAAAATTTTACCATGCCATTTATTATTTCAAAAATAATTTTTCGTTAATGAAAAGTAAATTTTACTTGATGAATTATGAAAATTTATCTTACAAAATGGGAAAAGTTCTCAGAAGTTACAATTATTTTTCTTGAAGAAACTGTATGACGTAGTAAAATTTACTGAAAATTCAGGAAACTTTATTAGAATATTTTTCTCAGTGCATGCTAGTAACAGATTCCTTTCCTTTTAAAATCTCTTAACATTAACCCGACTTTACTTTTGAACTCGAATCGTTTTCCTTCAAAAAGTACACTTTCACTCGTATAAAAAATAAAATAGCAAATAAGGCGATAAACGAGACTAACCCCGGTCGGTCTAAGGGTCGAACGCATGGGTCAAAGGTCTAGTTAGGCCGTGTGTACAGTTGTGCTTGAGATCTCAAAATATAATGTAGCATCGGGTATACTCGTTAAATCTAAATGCTAAGATGATCCGATCCCCTCGAAATCTCAAGCACCTTTCCCTACTCTCGAGCTGAGGCCGAGGGCGTGCAACTTTTAATATGTTAAGCTTTGCCTCCGCCGCGGTTTTCTGTTTCATTCCGCGCGGGATAAGGGACCGCTTTCACATTCAAAAATGCACTTTGCGTCGTTCGAATGTATGCAGTCATCGGTTGCGTGAGAAGTGTAATTTGCATAACAGTGAACTTCGAGTCCTACACGACGCACATGGGAAACGTCTAGTGAATCGTCATTCGGCTTCGAGGGAATTCGCAACGCTCGCGTTCCGAGACAATTGGGTAATGTGGGTTCTAATAAAATAAATCATGCGGCACTTCCGGGTGTAAATCGCGAACGGGATGCAGATTTAGGCAACTTGGTCGCAGATTCATACATTAGTATAGACAAACAGATTTTATCATGAAGAGAATTCACAACATAAAAAAATTTGCAACGGATTTCACAAATGTTTAAAGTCATTATTTACATAAAACTGTTTCGGAATTAAATATGAATGGTTCGTTGTGTATAAAGGGAAGTCGTTTTACCAACAATCCATTTTACACTTCGAATTTACATTTGAACCAAATTGTTAGATGCAATTCAATCTACACAAACCCGTTTATTCAACCATCGACTGACTTAACAAACATTGCTGGCAGTGTTTGTAAACTAAAGGTAAAACGCGATGCTTTCACGTGGCTGCGTGTTTAAGTACGCCGAACACGTACTTTTCGAAAAAACTCGCAGCACTGCTAACAGTTTTCTCAGCAGTGCTAGGGCTTATTTAACACGTTCTGTTACACCTTCGGATTACAAACACTCGCGTTGCACAGCACGAAACCATTTTTCTCCATTTGCAGAACTGGTATGCAATTTTCCCGGCAACAATTTGTTTACCATAACCCCAAAGCCGCATCCCAACCTAACCTCACAACGTGAACCGATTATCGCAACTCTCCCGCCGAAAACTCGAAACAAAATCATCGGCATTCTCCCGGAATTAAAACGAATCAACTGTGCAACAATAATTCTAATTCCCGTCGCCGTTAGAAGCCTCCTAACAATGCAAGTTTCGAGCTCGAAGGTTGCATTTTTTACATTGTTAGTTCCAGTGCCTTTCTTCCGACGATTTGCATACAGAGGTGAAACTGTACACTGATTATATACATACATATTATATTTTTTTTCATCTGCTCTTATGCCTACTTATTTTAATTTCGTGTATCCCTTGTTCTGGCTCCCCCCTCCGCGCGCCGGGTATCCCCCGGTTCGTTACGCGCGGCATTGTCCTAGAACGTATACGCGCTTGTCTGTTTGTCCGCGGCGGCGCATAAGGCAGCGCATATTTCAAAGCCAGGTATATTTTCGCATAATTAGCATGAGGTTTTCTCTCGGGCTCGCCTATGCATATGGCTTTTTCGCGTTCCATCTCACCTTTTCATTTTCATTCGTCGTGCAGCCCGGAAACCCGCGCAAGACCTTTTTCCCAGGCGACCTTTCTGCCCGATTTGCATAGCAACGAAATCCGCAGATTCGCGTAGCCGCGCACGTACCGTCGCACTGATCTCATTATACGCGCGGCGCGGGCTTCGATTATACGCTATTTCTATTCGAACGATGAGTACGTCTTTATGTTGTGTCTCCCGTCGGCCGCAGCGATTACGTCACGTTCGATCAAACGGCGCGATAAAACGGATGGCCTTCGGGTTAAGTGGTCGCCGGCCACGTCGATTTTGCCAGGCGTTACGGTCCGGCGAAATGTGCGCCGCGTTTCGCTCGGCAAAGTGTTTTCTCCCAAAGCTAGGAGGTTGCTGGAGAGCGAATGTGTCGGAGTCAGCCGTTGTACCCGAGTCGTTGACGAGTTTAATGAATGACGTGGGGTTTGAATGGATTATCGGCGCGGGTCAATTGACCTTTTTGGATCACGTTGGGGGATATGAGAAGTCAGGTTGGGTTGGGATTGTCTTCTACGAATGCACTGGAAATATGAATGCACTCTTCACTGTTTTGTATGGAACGTCCAGAAAGTTGCAATAATACCGAACAAGGGTGTGACGCACCTTGGCCATATTTATAAGCCAAATACAAAAAAATAAGAAATAGTTAGAAAGAGGGAGAGTAAACAAATATTGCAATTGAAGAGAAATGAAAAAACAATAAAAGACAACGAATAGTGAAAAACAGTTTTGTGCAGGGTGTGGCATACTTTGGTTCGATATATATGTAAACAGGAATTTTCCTGCAACAAGCGCCAATTCGAGAATTCTTCTTGTAAGAGGAAGATTTCGTCTCTGACAATCGAATCGGTTTAGAAGTGATGTAAGCTCGAAGGTGAAAGATTTTGGTATGGAAAATGCAGGAATGAGTTGCTTTTATTGTTTTTTTGTTGATTAGGGAGAGACTGTAGGAAGTAGCAATGTTTTAGGTAATGCAATAAGAAGACATGCGTAGATTTGGTTAGAGTTCTAAGAGAGGGGAGATTTCTGGGGTTGCAACCTCGCAATAATGAAAGATAGAATCCAGGGGTGAAGACTCGGTGGGGGTCCACGGTGTAGAACCCCTGGCGGGTGTCCTGGGAGGAAGAACACGTGAGTTAAAGATTAAGAAATTAATTTGTTTTTAGCCTTCAAGATGACATAATGTCCCTATCAGCAAATAATGTTAAATACTACCCTGAGAATATTATTGGAAGATACAAATATTCCAGGAATACTCATGGAATATTAACTAATATTATTTGTTGATAGGGGGTTACTGTACACAAAAATATTAACTTATACATCTGTTATACAACGAAACCCTCTTTACGAAACTGTATCTAACCTCAACATGTTTTCACGGAAGCTGTAGCTTTCGTGAAACATTTCTAAAAATGCAAAAAGATTGTCCAAGATTGTCAGGTTCGAAACAGATTTCTATTCATTAGGTACTCTTCTTACGTATAATGTTTTATTTCAAGTGTTCAAATTCGTTTTCAAGACAATGATATTCAACGTCAGAAAAACGTCTTAAAACATCATAGTTCTGATTGCGAAAGCAGAAGTATGTAGTATATTATAAAAGAAGCTGGAATTGTTTTTAATCTACTCAAAAGAGGTTAATTTTTCAAAATACACTTGTTTTGGAGAGTGAAATGCATCGATTATATTTAATGGAATAATGCCACAATTTGCTTGAATCAGCGGTTGCAGTAGTGTACCATGGGGAAATCACTAGGAACGTGATTAAAAATATCGAAAAAAACGTTTTTAACATGATGGACCTCCAAATATTGATTAGCTTTAAACTGGGCAACTTGAACGATTTGAAACCGTAATATTAGACGAACAGAGAAAATAAAAAATGTCTAATTTTTTTATCCAATCTACATTGAAAAAATTGGTTGGCACTAATATACACATGTTTGTCATAAACATACATTATAGTTGATTGTGCCCTAGAATACCGTTGAGTTACTGTACACAAAAATACTAACTTATACATCTGTTATACAACGTATAACCAAACATAAGTATAGATGTCCCAAATATACATATGGTTGTCCCAACCATACTGGGTGTACTAATACAGGTATGGTTACAACAGTCGAGTCAATTTTTTCAATGTAATCCTTATGTTACTTCCTTCTACTTCTTTGATATTCGTCAAAAAGTACACAGATATTGGTTAACCTAAATTAAGTTTTACCTCATTACCACCCCTTCCGTCATTCAAACTGTCAACATAAAAGTCAAAAAACGAAACTAGCAATTGTCTAAATCTAAATAATTGCCTAAAATTACCACCCGCAAATTACCCCTTACAACCATCATGAGCAACAAAACCGAAACAAGCCACGGGACTCGCAGAATCCACTTAACCCGTGAGAGCATTATCCAAATAGCAAAACCATAACACGGATCGGCCTGAATGAGCGGCTGACATCGCGGACAAATGCCGGTCGAACTATTTTGTCATCGATCGCATGTATTTATAATCGATGATCAGGGGCGTGCTCGCGCTCTCGAAGCGTCGCCGGCGTCACTGTTTATCCGCTACCTGGTCCTCGGCGGCATATGTTTTCGTGACGCCGCGCATAAAATATGCATTAACTCTCGCGGGGATTCAAGTGGGGCTCCATAGATCACGCAAGGCAATCGACATTGTCGCGCTCAATGGGACTGGCTGTCCCGCGCAACCGCCGCGCAGGTCCCACTAAGGGTCGGTCCCAAAACGAGAGGGGTTTTGGCACTATTGCAAATAACCCCTTCTCGAGTTTCGGAACTATGCAAAGGGGCTCCGCGCGTCTACGTGAATCTATGTCATTTAGTTCGACTCGCGCTCGCCAACCATTCTCACGTTGCTAATCTAATTGCGCCTCTTGAAGTTAAATTTTCTTAGTTTTTCTTAGTAAATTTTACCATATCGTGTAGTATCGCACCGTATCGTGTTTCCTGAAAAAATTAAAAATTAATGTATCTTTTAAGACATTTATTCCTAGATGTAGTAAATTTTACTTCAGTATCAGCATAAAAAATTTACCATACCAAATGGGAGATTTTTTCCAAATTACATTAATTTTCATAAAGGGGCCACGATCCGGTGCGATTACTAAGATGTGTGGTAATATTTAAAGGAAATATAGGAATTCTCAATAGAAAATTTTCTCAGTGTTGTTAAGTCGATTTCGGGTCAAAGTGGGCGCAACGCGGTTTGCGCGGCAGATAATTGACGAGGACTGCAGCGCTTTGTGCGCCGAATTCGAGTGTTCTTGCCAAAGTCGGGTCTCATTGGATAAAAGGGAACCAAGATAGCGATCGGTGAAGAGGGCACTGGCCGCGGCGAAAATACAAACCGATTCGACGTTTTTCATCAGATTAGCCGGGTCGCGTCGGCGGGCTGAATGGCTTCCTGATTTTTGCGATTGTTTGCGATTCGGTTCCGGGTTTTTACGCGGGAAGTGTCGCGGGTTTGGCTTAATATCGGGAGTGTCGAAGGCTCGCGATTGGAGGTGCTCTTTGATTCGTTTAGTGAATGTTTCGTTTGATTGAATGAGCTTCGGCGAGTTTGAAGAGAGGTTGAATTTGTCGGGCGGAACTGTGTCTGAGGAGTGATTTAGATTGTTGATAGATTTAGTTGATTTTGTGCATTTGGATTTTGTGAAGTGAAAATTGGAAACTGACATTGAATTTAATATATGAGAATTAGTGTGTACAATATTGAACATTTGATAATTATCATTCAAAAGATAATTACAAGAGTAGTGTTCTGTTTTGGTTACAAATTCCTATTAGCTTCTTTAATATCTGAATTATTATGCAAAACTAAATGTTATATTACGAGGTAAATTACGGACATAATTGTACTATTAAAGCAAAGTGTAAAGGATCAACTATGTTTTCAGGCTTTAAACAATTTAATTACACTGAATAATGTATTAAAATAATGCTGTTTTAGGGGTTATGTCCATAAGTAGGATTATTACATTGCATTTGTAATACAACGTAAACAACATATGACTTATTATTAACTTTGTGCAACGAGATGTTATATTCATTTTTATATGTGAGTACATTCATTAGCGTTTATGAGTACAGTTTAATTCAGATAAAAACCCATCTTAAAAGGGGTATTACGGTTAGCTTATTGAAATATTCATGGGAACAGGTAATCTAAGTTTAAATACTCATATTATATAGTTTTTACTATGTTTTCATTTTGTCAAACATCTAAAATATAATTTTACATAATAAAATATAATTTTACATAATAAGTACATAACTCTTCTATAATATCGATATGAGAACGACGACATTATCCCATAACATAATAATTCTTTACACTATTCGACATACGCTCATATCAGTAAAAATGTCCAGTTGTGTATATACCCACCATCAAACTATGACTCTACGTCGTATTTTTGTCCAAAACACCCACCCTTGTAATTGAGAAACCAATTCGCCCACTCTTTGGACACATTTCCACGAAATCTCTCCTTCGTACTTGCACAATCGCCATTTCATTAAACGCATAGTAACCTCGAAAATCCGAGCAACAAAATTAATTTGCGAAACGACAAAATCGTCGGAAATCTCGTCGCCAAACTAATATAAAAAAATTCCGCAATATCATTAAATTTCATAGAATTCCCTTAAACCCGACTAATAAAATGAAGCACGGGCATTCCTCGCGGAGCCATGGCTCGGCGTTCTCCCGAGTTCGTCTGAAATCCACGAAATTCATCAACAACTACAAACAGAATAAAGTAGTTGCGTTCCACTTGGAACGAAAAATTCCTAGAGCTCGGATGCGGCGGTTGAGAGTCGCTGTACAACCGGGCGAAATTAAATTTCCATTAGGAAGAACGTATGAATTATGAAGATGTAGGGACTGCGAGCAAGTTAAATGCACTGCGAACCGAGAAGCGGTGAAAGGAAGGGGTTGATTGGAGAAGAGTTAAAAAGAATGCATAAAAGTAGAAGGTGGTCGGACGGAGAGAAGAAAGAACGGGATGCGAGAGGAAGAAGAAGAGGACCAAAAAGGTGCGCTTGCATTCCTTTGCATAACGTTTATGCCGCTGACGTTCGATGCTACAAATTCGCGTGTTTGATAGAACCGTTGAAGCAAACTCGAGTGACGCCAGGATCGCACCCAAGTGTAAGTAATGCACGAGAAACGATCAAACGAATTGTTTCATAACTGCATGAATTATGTCCTCGTTTTTCATATTAAGACAAAAGTGCATTTTAATTACAGCTTTGATGAATACCCCGCAAATATTCTTTCCGTTCCGACTCGCAAGAGCCATTCGTTTCCCTTTACGTAAGCGAGCGTCAACAAATGGCTCGCGCGATTCACGTTTTACCCGGAATTTCGAATAAAGGAACGGGCGTCTGCCGTTTTTCGGATCATTTTTGCATCGCACGTTAGCAACGTTGGTTTAACATTCTTTGGGAGAGTTTACTTCGATAAGTTGGGAAAAGGATTTTGGGTAATGCCGCTGACATGTTTATTCGAGGGCTCTGATTAGATAACGTCTGTGAAAGTCGCGAAAAAGCTAAAATTGTAATACATTTGTAAAACTTTTAGCGTCGGAATAATTTGTGGAAATGCGTAATCGAATTTCTCGATGAAATTTCGACTCTTGTTTAAACCTTTATGTATTTTGTTAATTTAATTTTATTTATTATAATTATGAGCGCCGAAATGACTTGTACTCGCTGCGTTATCGGCATCTACATTACCATTTGGTGTTAGTGCATACGTATAATGGAGGTAAATTATGAATAAGTAGATTTTACATTTTTCGTGCAGCTCAAAGTACATGTGCCGTAGAGGTCATATAATACGCTAACGGTTTAACTTTATTCCATAATGACTGCGAAATGATAAGTGAAATAAAAACATAGTCGTTGAAAAAATGAAGGAAATATTTCAAAACCGGATTACGTTTATTACAAATGTAATTTACTTTTAGTTTACTTCTATTGCTTTCAATTTAAATAAGTTAATTCGTGTCAACTTCCCAGTGTAATTTAGATATAAACGTTGATACTCTCCTAAGAGAATATTGTCGCGATAAAAATTATTTTACTACACGGAAAACAAAATTCGAACAAGTAAACGTCAAATGACTGAAACAAATGAACGTTTACTTGAATCAGGTAAAAATGTAACTGAATCAGCTAAACTGTGGAGTTGAATTAGATTTTTTCGTTTACTTGTCTCTATTTCAGGTAAATATTTACTT
>JABFPB010001470.1:0-25130 GCA_022817645.1 Ceratoteleas bidentatus | reverse complement strand
GATCGGATTGCACCTTGGGCGTAAATCGACACTATGCAATCCTTCTCGCTTGGCTGCACATGCACGCTGCGAAATATGCGTCATTTATTAAAGTTTCCGCGCGCAGAAAAACCCGATTCCAATGGTTTGCATCTTCGATCTCTATTAGAAATTACGTATTTAAAAAATTGAAAATTGTCGACTTATATGTTGTAAGTCGGGGTATTGTCATAGTTTTCACGTATAAGTTATGTATAAATGAAATAAATGTTCAAATATGTGTGAAAAAAAATTTCCACGATCGGGATTTGAACTCGAGCCTCAGAGTTCTAAGTTCACTACCTTAACCTCTCGGTTAAAAGTGTTTCTTTTCATTTTCGTATTCGATTAATAAGAAATTCATATGTATTACACCAAGAAACAATCAAATTAATACTATGAAGAAATAACAAAACACTATTAAATTAATTTGACCATATTTTCACTTGGCACCCTAAATATACGGCCCTTCTTAGGGGAACTACTTCAAGACATTATATTCCGAAAATGTTTCTATATATTTTAATATGTTCTAAGACGTTTCAATATGAATCTCTAATAGAGATTGAAATTGCCATCTGTTAGTTGCAAAATTGCACTTTTGTCAATTAAACTACAAATGAATCGCACCGCAATCAACATTGTTTGCCGACTCGACTGACCGTTGAATCAGAACACCGCGCGCGATAAGGCAAACGAATTTAACCCCCGTAAAAATGGACGCACGATAGTGTCTAATCGCGAATCAAAGCACGGTGCTAACTCGCGCGAAATGCACCGAGAATGGGGGCGCTCGCGGCGCTAAATCCGCGAAACATTCCCAGAATATTTCCACGCGACAAGAATACGATGACATGCGCGTCAAATATCGTTTTATACGGTCATTATATCTTTATCTTATACAATGTGTCCCGCGCGGAGGTGTCGCGGCGATACGCGATATATATAAACGATTGCGAGGATCGGCGTAATGGCCGATTTTGCATGCGAGTTGAGGCGGTTTATTTTATTGGGACTAAGGATGATAGAATTTAGGGGTAGGGTTGTATAAAAATAATCATATTTGAAAAAGATGAAATAAATCGATTTATTTTATTGAAATTAGATAAACAATTTTTTTATTTTAATCGGGTTTAATATTATTTACATATTGCATATTTTAATATAAATTAATACCAATTTTCATCATTTTTGTGGATAACAAATTCATTTAAAAGGTATAAATACAGTAGAATTATATGTAATTAAATTAATTACTTAATTAATTAATTCAATTAATTACTTAATTAATTAAAAAATGGGTTTAGTTTTGTTCGAAAAGCAATGGAAATGTTCATATTTCCAATTATAGAATTATTTAATAAACAAAAAAACTAAAATGGTAAAATAAATAATTTAACGATTTGTATTGGTGTAGGTTAAGAAAGTTGTAGCGAAGTCAATGTACGAATCGTATTGAACGTACATTGAACTGATGAATTTTCCAATGCGATACATAGATTGTTTTTCAAATCTATTGAGAATAGAGATTAGTTTACAGATTAGTGCTTCCATCACTAGAGAGAGGAAGGAAAATTTAAGCTTACTCTCGCTTAAATTTTAATTAAATTATATATGCATTACGTTTGAAAAATGGAAATTAATTACGTGACGCAAATGTAAACTATTCGTTCAGATCTACGATAAGCTTCTTTCAGTCAACAAATCATTTTTTCTGGTGAACAATATTCTTATCAATTTATTCAGAGAAAAATTTCCGAAAAATGAAGTGATCTTTAAGACGGTATGATTAAGCAACTTTTCCCTCCGATTAATACTTCTGTCCAATTATGCAGTATAATAATAAAATAACTATAATTGGGGGCTTTTTATTTAATTATAATATTTTATAATATTATTATACTATTGAAAAAAAGTCAAATCCAAAATTCAATTTACATCTGTTGTTTTCTTGATATAATAATGATAAAACAAACAGCGAAGATTAAAATTGTTTAAAAATCAACATAATCTCATAAAATTGACTCCATTAAACTTTAATTAAACTTTAAATAAATAAAATAAATAAAATAAATAAAATAAATAAAATAAATAAAATAAATAAATAAACCTAACCCTTTCATTTTCTCAGTATAATCCGAAATAAATTAATTTCAACTCTGTGCGAAATTGGGTGATTTTTGCATGATGTTCCTCGTTCGAAATCGCCAAATCCCGTCCTATTAGTATCCATAAGTATCTATGCGGTTTCTGTGCGACAAATGTCCAAATTTACATGCACTTTGTAGAGCAAACCAGTGCCTATCTCCAGAAATACATATAAATTCTACCAATTCCTATTAGAAACTGTAGGCCTATATTTCTCTGCGATTTTTGTCCACTTTTCCTATAAGTATTTCATAGTTTCTAATAGTTTTTATAAGTATTTTTCATCCTCTGAATATTCTAATAACGCCGAAGACCAGGGCAGATCGTCGAACAACAATGCAAAACTCTTCCAGCCTTCATCTCGAGCAAACAGTGATAACTACGAACACGTGCAAACAATTCAAAGACAATTGTATTGGCAGCAGCGGAGAGCGTTCGTCGATCAATCTTTGACACGCCGATAGCCGCTGGTTTATTATTGCAACGCGACTTATCTAAATAGAATTTCTCCGCCTTTGCTTAATTAACCCGCGCCGACGATAAGCGATGACAATTGGCCAGCAGTTTTCCGCCGACGCTTTCTCCCGCGCGGCTAAAAAGCTGGCGATTCAGCCGACGAACGTCACAGATATGAGACAGTTTCGCCCAAGAATGCAAGTTTTTTCGTCCGGCTGCGTTTCCGCGATATCATTGGTGGAAAGCGAGAGTGGACTGGACGATGGTGAATTTGGAGATATGGCTGAAGAGTTGGTGCAAAATGTGAGACGGGATTGGAGTTGGTTTGGATGTTCAGGGGTTTTTAAGGCGAAAATAAGTTGAGGAAAAGACGAGTGGAGCGACACCAGGCGGCAAAGAGGGGAAATTAGTAGTAGGGAGCTAATAGGAGGATAAGGATGGCTGATACTTCTCTTAGAGAAATTTCTTCTAACCGTTTGGATAAATATTAATGTATGTAGGAATATATTGGCCATAAAAGAAACATATATTCCCAATATATTTTTATATTGGAAATATATGTTTATTCCCAATATAAAAAAATATATTAGAAATATATATAATATAATCCCGATATATTCCTGAGTAATTTTTGCAATTTATTTGGAATATATTTCTAATTAATGCAATATTTTGGGAATATAGTGGGAATATGTTTCTCTTTTTACATTTTCTCGTTTTCCATTCATTATTGGAGTTTTTGTAATTCGTAGTCAAACTGCGAATTAATTAATTTAATTTTTTTTTACTTTTAATAAATTACTTTTATTCAAAAACTGGAATATTTTTTACATTGTCTCAGTATACAGTACAATTTACAGTAGTGCAACACGTGCTTGTTTTTATGTTTTTTATAAATTTTTTATTATTATTTATTTATTGAAAAAATATTAATTACTTATTTATTCAAAAACTCCCTTTATTTTTTCCACCACATTTTACATTTAATAATTGTACATTTAATTATTTTTAAGCATTATCCCTTTATCAACTATTACAAGAATTCTGAAAAGATCGGATAACAGCTGTACAACATCGTATTATCCCAAAAACACTTCCGCAACCGGAGAACGGTTATCTAAAGCGCATTTGAGCTGCTCTGGGTTTCTATTCATATTTTTGTCTCATGTATCACAATAGTTAGATAAAAGTCTGGATTATAGTAAACTTAGTAAATAAAAGCTTACTTTGTATTTGTTATTTTTTATCAAATGACATCTCCGTAGTAGCAAAAATGTTTGTTTTATTAAACTTCAAAACATTGTTCACAAAAAACTAGTTTGAAAAATAAGTGGCCTGGCTAAAGGCTAATATTAAACTGAAACGCAAAAATGTATTCACTGCACTTATTTTGGATTACGTAATTCATATTGCAAGGCGGTTCCATACAACTACATTCCGTTTAGTAAAATATAATAAACATTGTTCAAATATTGCATAATTGAAAATTATTTTAATTATGCAGTATAAATTCATACTTTGTTCTATTAAATTTAAAAAAGTTACGTGTTTCGTTATATGAATAAAATGTTATGTTTGATTGTAAATATTGTGTTATAATTCTGATTTAATCAATCAGAATATTAGTTTGTTTAATTCTAAAACTATATTTATGCAATATATTTAAGAAGTCCAATTTATTTCAATGTTGATAGCAAATATAGAGCTAAAGTGTCTATTTTTGATGTGTTATTAATATTTTAAATTTAAACGATAAGATATGTCTCAAGAGTTTTGCTATCTTTGCAATTATTTTACAGATCAACTAAATTGATTGATCAAAAATTGTTTTTTATAGTCTCAGGGTCAGTAAAAGTCAGAAAAGCAAAAAAAAGCGAAAGAGCTTTTTTGAAGGTTGTTGCTTGTAAAAATAAAAGAAAGTGAACTTATGCATTACAGAATATCGTGTTACTCACGTTTATTGACAATATCGGTTCAAAATAACATTAATAACATTACAATAAATCAACCAACACTAATGATATTTCTCAGTTGTGATAAAAACAACAATTTTTGTGTGAAACTGTGGAAAATCATTTTCATTTGCCACTCATAATAATTATAAATAAATCATATATAATGTTACTTAGTTACAACTGGCATTAACCAGTTATACCGATAAATATGTACATTTTGTGACATTAAATAATGTTGGGTCACATCTTGTGATATCTAAATTCGATTTGTTACTTTTGTTAGTTTGTCACCATTAAACTACTTAGGTTTTATTGTTTTGTTTCATTTCGGGTATTTCCATTTCCATAAGCAATTATTCCACATAATTAATATCAGTTAACAATAATTTGGTGTAAACAAATTAATTTTTTATAAAGAATAGTAAATTTAGTAAAATAATATATAACTACTACAAAAAGCATTTTTAATGGAATTTGATGATTCAAAATGAGAAACAGAAAAAACCTTTTTTTTAATAAAAATTTTTATTTAATAAAATTTCGTGATTAATGAAAGTTAAAATTTATATCAGTGAATAGAAAAAAATCTTTTCTTACGCGAATGACAGAAAAATGAAAAAAGTATTAATCTCTTTTATACTTTTACCTTACAATAACAATCCAAATAAGTTAATGAACCAGTTCGATGACCCCAGAAACTCAACAAACAAAATTGCCACCAAACAGTCTTCCAACTAAAATCCCACTCGAACTGTCAAAAAATGTCATTGACCGTCCAAAAAATCTGTTTACCTCAAACCGAAATACAAACTCTTTCGCGCGAATTTTGCTTGCACCATAAATCACGTAGGCGTCACACTCGTAACTCGGCTGCTATTTGCAACTGTAATCTCTACAAAGTAGCTTTGACGTGCGAAAAATCGCACTTTTACTTTAACTCACGATAAGTTACGACAACTGTTAATTATCAATAAAAATGACCTTCGACTCCTCGCCGGAGAAAAATGCGCCTATTTTTCCACTCGCGCCACTCGATTTCTCATTTCTTCGACAACAGCTCCGCTTTCATAATTCTCCGCCCTTTTTCCCGCCAAAAACACGCGGCACGGACACTTGACAGTCTAGCCTGCAAATAATCACCTGTTTACCCAATGTTCAGAGCGCCATTGTTTGACGAGGTCAAGAAATAGCGCGATTCCGCGCGAGACGTCTTATCGAAGAGTCGATCGGTCGAACGAGCGTCAGACCAGACGTTCAATTAATTCAATTAATTAATTCATTAATCCGCCGCTCTCCGCAGTGTTTTGACAATAACAGTTAATCGACGCCGATAAAATGCGATTTTTTCGCGATCGAAAAGCTATCCGCGCGACTGTAATCACTGCCGCGCGGTGCTGCCATCTGCATTTTCGGCTGATCGGAATTTTCATTATATTAACTAAAAACTTGATTTCCCTCATACGAATTGATAGTATGCACACGAAACGACAAATAAAGTCAACGAATTTGACTGTGATATGACATATAATATATATCTATACAGTTATGTGTTGGTAATCATGCAAGAAGTCACGTTTTATGTAGATTCAAATATTCGCGCCAAAAGTGACATCTGGTCGAAGTCAGGGACGGATTAAGAAGGATGTGGTTTTATTAATACATTTTACATAATGATGAATAATGTGTTTGAAATATTAAAAAATGAGGAGAACACACTTTTTGTCAATAACTTTCACTTAAAAATTACCAATTCAAATTTTGATTGACAAAAAATTTTGTAATATTTTCTGTCTCGAATAAAAAAGTTTCCTGAAATTCTCTGAACACCTCTACCAATGTGTGAAAAAGTCTGTCAATTAGAAAAAATCTCTCAGAAAAAGTTTTTCAGAGATTTTATTTCTACTAAGGTTACGGGCCTCACTTCCCTAAATCCGCCCCTGGCGGCAGTTGCCCTGTTGTTTTTCCATTGGCGCGATCGAGTGACAGTAATGTAGACAGCAATATTCCCGGTGCTCGGACCTAACCTCACTATTGAGGTGGGTGTCTGTCAATCCAGCGGTGCCCGCTGCCACCTCAAGGTCAAGATGGTCCTGTGGGAGAAGTTGCGCAACGGCTGGCGGGTCGGCGCCAAACAGATCTCCGTCGACGCTGTGATACCGATTTTCGCGTTGCCAGCGCTGTGTTACATCGCGGTGCAAAACGGCTTCTGCACCGCGATCACGTTCATCCTCACGCCTCCCCTTGTTTACTATTTGCATCACAATTTTTTGAGGTAAATAAACAAACTTCTAAACAAAATTCACGAAAATTGGAGGAAAAAGGAGAGGATATGTCAAAGTTCGTGTTTTGACGTTTAGATGCGATTAATTATGTAATTTGGAAATGTCAAATATTTGCACATGTGTTACGAGGAGGAGAGAGATTGATTGGAGTTTTGGGAGGGATTGTCTGGATTTTTTGATTTATGTAAATTTATGATTTATGATTGGGTATTGGAGGGGGTTATTTGGTTCCATAAAAATTAGTTTGTGGAATTTTTTTCGATTCACTGACTTTGCGTGTTTGTTTAATGATGTTAATGGGTGGATGAAAGCAATTAAATGACATGCTGGGAATGCAGTAATTAAATGTACTTATAATTTTAGACGTTTATTTAAGATGGAATGATATTATTAAGTTACTAGTATTTTTATGTATAGTTGTTAAATTTTTTTTTATTTTTACTTAGTAATGTTTTGAAATTGAGTTAATATAATCTTCTTATAAAATTAATTGTATTATGTATTCTCAATCTATTACTCATTTATCTAATCGATAAGAATGTATCAAGTTATTTAAATTATTTTAATTATTTATGCAAATATGTTTGTATACTTGCTGCTGATTCATTCATCATTTTATCAATGCAGAACAAAGTAATTTGAATTTTATGTAATTATTTTTTTCCCTTCCATTTTAGGTTTCAACTTAGGACAAAGTTTTTTCTAATGTGGACCATCACAAGTATCATAATGTTGATATTAGTATTTGAGACAAGCGTTGTGCCATTACTCGAAATCCTGCCCGAAGAGAATGCAGTATTTATTCTGAGCGTGGTAGGTGGATTATATTGTGGAAGACGGACTAAACTCATGGCTGACTGTGCGACACAGGAGGATGCTCTTCTTCAGGGTGTTGAACTTGGGGAAGGCAGTGGAGAGCTGTGCAAATTGTGCAGAAAACGAGCACCTCCCAAGGCATATCACTGTCGCATTTGTCAGACGTGCATTTTGGGGAGAGAATATCACTGCAGATGGTATGAGATCAAAATTAATGGATTTTGTATCTGAAAATTAATATGATCAATATAATATATAGATAATATTAATTTTGTGAATTAATGTTATGAGAGTAACGCCATTCTAGTAGTATGTTTCATATATAACAATGTACTTTTAATATTTGTTTAAAACATTGATTTATATACATTTTTGCAGGCTAGACTGTTGTGTTGGTTCCAGTAATTTAAGGTGGTACCTCGCTTGTCTGTTCTTCTCTGCAATTGCATTTATTTTTGGCTCAAACTTAACTATGACAAGTGTGTGCCACCCATTTATACTGATCGGCACCATCCTTTTACCTGACGACTGCAGTGACGTTTACCACCAAATGGAGTAAGTCAAAAATTAGAAAAACCATAAGATTGCAGAACTATTACACTATGCATCATACTTTTCTATCCAGCTCGCTTAATTTTTTCACTTAGTTTCAGATAAAAACATTTTTCAAGCATTTTCAGACAATCCAGGCAGTACGGTTTTCACCGTGACCTAAAGATGTCACATTAACAGCATCATCACATTCACCTCGCATTTATATCACAGCTATATCACAATCGTCTCGCATTTACATTACAAGCATATCACAAAATATATCCCAATAATTCATCCAACGTTTCGTCCATCTGCCAAAGTGTATTAATGAATGAAATTACTTAAATTAAAAAAGGACAATTACATAAACCATTCCCAATAAATGGTAGAGAGTTGTAAATAAAAACTGGGTTCCTACTACTAACCGAGTACCAAAAACATCGCCTTCTACGGCAAATTAAAAATAACAAAAATGCAAAATTGTTGCATTTTTGTTATCTCGACTCAGTTTTTACACCAAGCAATTAATTCGAACAAACTTTCCCTTGACGTTAATAAGCAAGTAAAAACTTCATTATAATTTTAGAAAAAATATTTTTTCCCAAAAATGCTTCAGTCTCTAGACGGCGCTAACTCGGCCACAGAAAAAACAATTCCCAATCAATCAAGCCATAAATTCTTCTCACAGTTCAATCTCCCTCTCCTCCTCGCTTGCACGAAATTGTTTCGTGACTGCTGTCAATAAATTGCATTATCACCCCGTCGCGATATCGCTCCCAAATGAAAAACGCCGCGGAATAGGACATTTATCTTTCGACCGTCCGATCAATTTGCAGGATTCTAAATGCAAACAAACAAGTGCACGTGAAAACAAAACACTCCCCCACGCGAAGAAGTCCATAACTCACGGGAGTGTAAAACTTCGCGCGGATAACGCGACTACTTAAATAGCCTCGCGATAAGAATAATTGTTGAGCCCGCATCGTGTAATTGATATCGCACCCCTACGACAATATTGGCCATAATGCGCGCATTGTTTCAGCATCGCGCTGTGCTTCGTCTCGGCCATCTACAGCCTGCTCCTTGGCTGCGTGGTTCTCTGTTACTTCGTCTACCATCTCTATCTCATTTATCGCGGCACGACTGCGAACGAGAGGCGCATCCTGAGTCGGGGCAGCCGCTGGCAGAGTGGCATGTTTAAGAGCGTAACGCGAATATTTTGCTGCAAAACATAAGTTTAGCGAAAATCGAGAATGTCCAATTTTGTGGACAATAAACTGAAGATAGACTGCGTTTTCGTTGGAATTCGTCCGATTGATCCTGTTTCAAATGACTGGTGGATAATTAGGCTGAGGAAATAGCCGCAAAAGCGACATCTAGGGACGAAATTGGGAATAGATTGGGGCAATGGCTTATTTCAATTAGGATAGGTGAAAATAATTTATTGGTCAATTTAGCAGACTTTAAATGTTTTTATAATATTTTTACATTGATTTAATTTACGTTTCGGCCATTTGTAGTTGGGTCGATGAAAACCTGAAAGGTCTCCATGTCATATTGATTGGAAACGAAACGTAAATTAAACAGTGATACTAAAAAAACGTTTATACTCTGCTAAATTGGTCGAAAAATTATATTCACTTATACACTCTAATCAGTCATTTTTAAAAGAGTCAAACAGATGAAAAAGAGTTGTAAAGGAGAAGTCATGTAAATATGGAAGGAAATTTGCAGAACAAATGCGATTCTGATTTTGGTGAAAGCAATACTAAAATTCACTGAGCACTGAATGTTGTAAATAATGTATCAACGGTAAACATTTTTAAATGTACTCGGGCTAAAATGCGGGCTAAAAGTCTGTCTCCAGTTTACACAGTTAGTCATTTTTTGATACGAATTTTTAGCAAGGGAGAAATGTTCCATGAGGCATATACAAGTTGTTTCATTGATATTAACAAAAGCAGTAACAGTTGCTAGAATGGAAGGAAAATTTGTAGAAAACTTTTAACTAGCTTTAATCATTTTCACTTTGGCGTCCGAAATTTCGAAGATTATTCCTAGCAATGTCTTCTGAAGGTACTCATCGATTTTACTCATTAACGACAATTTTACGTTAGAGATTACAATGATCAATGAGTATCAGCCTAACATTAATTCCTCAAGTGAATTTAGTATTATTTTTTCGTTACACGAATTGTGTTTGAAACTTGAGAAATCAATGACTTACGAACAGTTTCGTTACAGTAATGGAAACTCAACATTTTATTATTATTAAATATATAAAATAAAAAGCACGAAGAGAATTGCAGAACAGAAATCTCAGCCATCGATATGCAATAGAATCTCGACTTTAAAAAACCTATCAATTTTTTACTACCTCAACCAAGTCACTGATAATTACGTGTAAAAGTTCCAAGCAAATCTAATTTTAAGGAAAGACTAGTTTTGTATTATCTGTATAGGAGTAATGATCCATGAGGCTGCGAATTCTTACCAAATCATGTATTCGGCTATTTTTAGAATTTTTTTTACATTGTCCTCGTAATTTGCAATTCGTGTACTATACGATATTACTGGACAATAATTTTCACTGAATGTCAATGTCAAATACTGCTCAGATAGCTATAGTGCTAGTTTTAAGCAAGTTTGTATGACGTAATATAATCGCAAATGATGCTAAGTCTTATTTGTTAGGTGCTGCACATTTCGTAAAATAAGAAACACGCGGAGATTCTACGCCCAGAAAAATAATTTAGTTGTCTCAAATAAATACATTTGTTTGGTTGAGCTAAATAAGGATTTATTTGGAACTAATAAATCCTTATTTGGTGTAAGGAATTGCGAATATTTTCTACAAATATATATTTATTTGCTAAAAGTATAGATTTATTTATCCCAAATAAATCATTAATTTGGTATCATTTCAAATAAATGATTTAGTTATGGTAAAGTGAATTTATTTGGAATTAATACATTATTTTTCTGAGTGAATGTATTTCGATTGGTCACTAAATTCTGCAATTCCTTCAGCAACGATTCCGAAATTTTCTTTGGAAGCAAAGCTGAAAACTGATTAACATAATTTTGAAGTAACTGTTACATTTTGTGTTTCACGTGTTCAATAATGCAACATATCAATACTTGTGCGAAATGTCTCATACCAATGTCTCGAATGAACACAGCGTGAAAACCAATCGTTAACTTATCATTAGGATAGTTTATTCATTTATTTGGAATTTGACTGCGACGAGTTTCTTTTAGCACAATTTAGGAAGTGAAACTGATGTTGTCAGCGAGACATCGTCTGTAAAGGGAATGTTCGATTAGTGTTTACTGTATGAACGACGATGCTGTTATGTATGTATTCAGGAGGATAATTGTAAAAATTAAGGGCATTTCCTTATTTATACATCTTTTTATGATTTCGGGCAAATTATGTTCCTTGTTTTGTTAACTAATGTTCTCCAATTTTTATTTTGGAATTTTTAGAATGTTATTTTTAACAATAAATCGCCCAAATAAAGTCAGTGTAGATCAAAGATAGAAAGGCACTTACATGGATATTAGATTACACTTTGCAATTCAATATACACGTTGCAATAAAGTACAGAGTTTAGGAAGTTTTTTAATACTGATGCCTGAAAAAATTATTGTAATTGCACGTTGGAGACTAGAGCTGTATACTTTATTCTTGTCAGGTGTAAGTAATATAGTTATCGATTTAATTTCTATCATTATTGCATAAAAACATGATTTAAAAAATGTTTCTTTATTTTTCTATCTTAACCTTCTCTTTTGTTTAAATAAAAAGTTTAAATAATTTCATTTTTGTATAATTGTGGATTTAGTATAATTTGCATTTTTTTTTCATTTCATTTAGGTTCGATTAAACAAATCGGACATAGAAATGGAATCGGATATAGAAATGGAATATAGAAATGGTTTAAGTTATCTTGGTCCATATTTATTTTATGTTAGATAAATCACATGTTTTCGGTGTAACTAATATAATCTCATGTATGCCTTTAATCTGTCATGATCGTTTAAAGAATAAGGTATATTTCTGAAGTCCTGTTTTCTAGTCAAATCAATTGTGAAATCGTCATCACGTACATATTACAGAAAAAGAGTTTTCGCAGTAGCACCATTAATTTGGATTTTCGTTTGAAAGGGAGAGAAGTACTTCAAATAGTTAGAAAATAAAATGGTACCAATATTTAATAATGGTACCATTTACCATATTTCTAAATGGTATTTCTCTTCGATAGGAAATAGTTTTGCTTTGACTTTATAAAACTATTCCAGATACATTAAAAATGAATTCAGATTAGAAAAATTAAGCCACTTTTAATCAGTATCATACAATGAAGGTACTCAATTTTCAACTTATTACATTAATTTAATATTTATGTAAAATGTAAAACTAAGATCTTCGATTCGTTTCTTTTCGTGTGACAATGAATAAGATGTACAATTTGAAGAAACCCACGCATAATTGCAATGACAAATGCGTTTTTGTCATTGAAAACCGATCGTCATCAAAACGGTGACGAGCGTCAATTTATCAAGTCATTCATACGATACACTTTTGTAACAATATCCAGTCTATTTTTCAGATACGCTCAGTAACTCTCCGACCTACATTAGACTACAGATTATAATTATAAATAATTATAATAATCCTCCCCTTAACTGCATGACATTCAAATACACTGTAAATTCGTCGCGAAAAACACGAGATTTTAATTTAATTAATGAAAAACGAACTTTTACGTGCTTTTCGGGATTTTACATTTTCACGTAAAACTTACGGAATTTTACTTTTTCTGACTAAAATTACATGATAAGTTATCGTAGCTGAATTACGTAATAAACCACGTAATTTTACAGAACTGAGTTTTTTGACACTGAGTTTACAGTGTAAAACTACAAATGCTGAACCCACCGGTCTATGTCAGGTGACAAACTGTCTCCCAACGAAAGGAAACCATCGATGCGCTTGGATATACAATTGTTATAACTGTGATACATTCAATTATACGAATACTGTTACATTAAATTAAATTTAAGTATACGGATACTGTTAAACATTGTACAAATTACTTGGTAATGAAAATAAAACAAGCTGTAAGCAAGATAAGCAATGTTGAAACTTTATAAGCACTCCTTCAATGTTAAAAATAATGGTCAGAATTAATTTCAATTTGACGATTAAAGTTTCTCATCAGATAAGTAATTCCATTTACTATTAATGAATGAAATTTCTCCATATTTAGTGGCATTTGAAAGATAATCAATAGGGAAGAAAAAAATTCTTCAATTCACCGATGTTCAATTCTAAATAAAGGACGTCTTTTTGTATTTTTGCAACCTTTTTCCATAAATTGTCCCCAACGATAAGTGGAAATCTTTCAATTTTAATACATTTTAATATCACATATCAGCTAGAAATTTTGTATTTATTATATCAATAATTATGTCTAACATTTGTACTTCAAAATCTATCTCCTCCATGGGTTTAAAAGATAAAATGGTAAGGTTTCTTCAGTCTAGAGTATCAATATTTCAAAAAATACCTTAGAGTATAATAATATTTTTCCAGGATTTTCGCATTAAACATAATTTGAAACTTCAAGTAGATTCCTACTACCACAAAGTTTTATGAAAATCCCCTTAAAAATCTCAATTTCAGAAAATACATCTCCAATACTTCTCACACATTACATGCTAACTCATTCTCCGCCTACACTCAGACCGATAAACCTTCCCCTTTCCCTATATCAACATTCGATTCACGTCAGTCTATTGCCACTCCTCGGTTCTTCGGGTCAAAGTCTGGTAGCACTTTCTGCACCAGCGCTCGCATCTCCTCCTTCCTTCGCTCGCTTTCCCGCAACTCATCCGCAATTTCCACAAACCGCTTCCAGCATTCCAGACTAGCCCGAAGCAGCTTCCTCTTATAATGCATCACCGCCATTTCTTCCCTCTCCAACCTCACCGCCTTTTCCTCCGCCACGTGCAACTTCAACATCTTCAGCATGCGACTTTGGATCTTCATGTCGTAGAAGTCACAAGCCACCTGGAGGTTGCGCTTCGACTCCTCTACCGCCTCCTTCCACCGAGTGATCCAGTTGACCAGAAGCTTATGGTTGTAGAAGCTAACTACCAGAGAGACCTTGGAGTTCTGCTGGTCTCTGGTGAACTCGGTCCAGATGGATAGAGATCTTCTGAGAAGAGAGTGGTTGTGGTGCTGGATGGCCATGAGCTCCTTTTCCTGTTTCTGTTGCAGGAGAGTTCTGAATGGGTGGAGGAAGAATCTCTTCAGAAGGTAGTGCTGGTAGAACCGGTCGGTTTGCTCGTTGAGTTGTCTCTGTCTCTCCAGTTGCTGGATCTTCCTCTGCTCCTGTTCCTTGCGGATCCTCTTGGCTTCTCGCTGGGCCTGAAACAAATGTTGGGATTCAGAGAATGGGGAACTCTTTCAAGGGAAAGTTTGTAGATAGTCGTACTTCCAGCTGGAGTTCCCTCCTTTCATCCTCCTCTTTCTTCCTCTGCAGTTCCTGCCTTTGCTTCTCCTCCTCCTGTCGTTTTTCTCGTTCTTCCCTGGTCTTCCTGACTCGTTCTTTCCTGGCTTCTGCCCGAGCTTCCATGCGAAGCAAAAATTCGGGGGGACTTGGAACTCGGAGTGGTTTATCTTCAGTCTTCAGACTTCAAGTTTTCGCCACATAAAACAGGGTTAATTAGATTGCTGTTGCATAAATAAAATTAAGGGTCCTTTCTGGTTAGTTGGGTTGAAAAAATCGAAAAAAATTGTTTGTATTATTTGATAGCTCAAATGGCTGAAGAGATACAGCCATTTGAACCTTAAATTTGTAATACCATTTAAAGGCAAATTAGTCAAAGAATAAATTGGTACCCATTGGCCTTTTCCCTCATCAGTTGTCGCAGAATTCTCCTCGTCCTAGGACCGCAATATTCCAGAACCTCCTTAGCAGTTTCCAAAGTTTTGGTGCTGATCTTCCTGGAGTCGTTCTGGAACTCCTTCAGCTGCATGTCTTCAATAATTCGCCTCTGATTGTCCAGTTTTAACCTTTGCTCTTCAATTATCTTCTGTTGCGCTTTAAGTCTGTTTTGAGCAGGCGACTCAACCACGCAAACTTGTCGAACGAGAACCGTAGGCCGAGTTAGCACTTCCGGTGCACTCTTCGCTCGACCATCCTTGGAATTAGATCTCTGAATCCGCGCCAGTTCCTCCTGTTTTTTGGCAATCGCGTTTACAAACATCTCTATTTTTCGTTCGTGTGTCATCTCGCTTTCCTCCTTCTTTTTCTGAGCTGCATCCTTAGCATTTTGGACATATTTTTTCCAGGATTCTAGACTTCTTCGCAGAAGTCTGTCTGCTAATCGCTCTTTCATCTAATTTGTGACAATTAAGCAAGCATTCAATAATTTTGGAAAAATAATGGTAAATAAAAGATGGGAAAATAAAAAACAGTTATTTTCTGACCGAAAGAATTGTATAAATATCTTATATATATATATAAATATATTATAATTCGGACCTTTAAGCATAAATCTCGACATCGCTTCTTCTCCTTGACATTTTCCTTTAGCGCATAGAAAACTTTCCTCAATAAATTATTATTTTCTCGAATCGATTCAGTCGCTGCTGGTTTATCTTTGATTGTAACTTTGATATTGGTCGAAGAAACATTCGAACTTTCTTTCAGCGATATATCGGTGACTGTCTCTGGTGATGAATTTTCCGGTTTCTCGTCGACCAGAGGAGATTGGCACATGAACTTGGGAATAGCTCCGAGCCAGAAATCATCGTCGCTCGAATCGGCTATTGTATTTCTCGTACACGTCTTATTCTGGTGAAATTTCGGTCGCGCATTTTGCAGACTTTTTTCGAATCTACGGAGTTCCAGTTGCAGCAAGTGCTCTTCTCGAGCCTTTCGGATTTCATTTAAATCCACTTCCGGTTGACTTGTAAATTACCCAATTTAAGTTATTTCAGTAAAACTTTCTCGTAGAAATATAAAGCAAGGATGTTTTGAAACATTTTCTTAATAAAAAAAAATTAAAAAATGGTCTCAAAAAATGTTTCTAATTCAGCAGAACTTTTTTTGAGATTTTCATGACTAGTATTTCAACAATGAAATTATTTACAAGAAAGTGAACTTTTCAATAGAGTTATTTGAATAATTATATACAATTTTGATAGAAACATAAAAAATGGACAATGTTTTGAGAACTTATAAAACTATTTTAAAAGAATTTTTATAAATTAGAACTGAGATTTAAGAATTACATAAATTCGTTAAAGTTGTTACCTTTTCACTGTAATTTGATTATTATTTATAATCAACACAGGTTTTTGCGAAAACTTATGCCTGGCATCCATAACTAAGTTGGGATCGAGAAGTGAATGCCCGAAATGATCATTGCGACACATTTCTCGTTTTTCTAAGACACCGAACACCGGTACTTGCATCATTCTGTCCATTACAGTTTCAACATCCTCGAAACTACCAAATTTCGTCATGTCTTACGCGATAAATACAAGATTATAAAGTAATACTACTTAAGAAATTAATTACAGCACTTTCTATTGCACTATTCGTTTGAGCCGGTATAACATGTACCTATGACCGTAACATCTGCTGATTTGTTTACTGGTATGTGTCGTTATGGTGAGGGTACGGAAATCCCCCATAACGAGGAGGATAGGAAGGCTATTAAAGCAATTTAAGTGATTCTACGCCTAAGTTCTCAGTAAAAGCAGAAGTCTACTGAGTTACATAAATTTTCGCAAAGTTATTTAATTAATAACAACGGTTTTTCTATGGTTGTTATTAAACAGTTTTCGAAAATCCAATTCTTTTCTATTCATTTCTATCCAATATTTTTTGCAGGTTAATATTATCGCATAAAATCACAGAAGTTTTCCTTATGTGAATATTTAACAATCACCATATAATTTACATAAATCATAAATTATATCTTCCAAATAAAATCTTCGTTCAAATTACTCGGGTTTAAAGCAAAACAGCCACATTGATTTAGAGCAGAGCTTTATTTTGTAGAGTCAACTTTGTATATATAATATCTATGTATAGTCACTTCTAAAAATTCATTATTCATAAATATATTTATGTCAGATAAATAAATGTTCTACTACACTGACTAGCTAATTGGACAGTTTTCGAACGTGAAACATTCAATAAGCATCTATTCTATAACATTCATTATTTAATCTCTTCGAACAATTGAATGACATCACAATTAACAGTTCCTTTCTCGTCAAGAAAGATTCCAAAAAGCTTTCAGCTGAAACAATATCACAATTTTTCACCTTGTATATTGCTTATAAAAAACGACGTTCTTATAAATGCTACAGTCGAATGTCAAAACAGTTCAATCATCGAAACGTTGTACAAAAAGCAGTAACTCGCAGTCAGAACGGCAGGAGTATGTTGGTTCGGAGAGTATCGCTCGTTCCTCATCTTAATCCATTTACTGTATTGTATTACTTAAAGTGTATATTCGGACAAATCGTCTATTTCTTTATCGATCGAGCTTTTCCTTGAGCCATTCTTCGGTGAGCTCCTCGAGTTCGCATACGTCGAAAACCTTGCTCAAACTGGCTTCTTTTTGGAGAACGAGTTTCATCCCGGCGTACAAGACGTGCAACTCCATCTGGATGCCACGCGGGGTGTAAAATATGAAACAAATGGGGTACGAAATCCGGCCATCCTTGTGCTCCATTTTGTAGCTGTAGATGACATAGCGAGGCTCGTGGTCTGGGAGGATGTCTTGTAAGACTTCTATTCCAATGTCCTGCGTCAAATAAGGGAAATGATTTGGATTTATTGTCTTTTTTATTCTCGTTTACCCCGTCATTTACTCTCGTTTACTCTAATTTACTCTCGTTTACTCCCTCATTTACTCCCGTTTACTCTATGGTGCAAATAGCCTCGTCCTTTGAATTTATGAAGAATTTACTAATGTAACAGTAATGTTCAAACATTTCTTAAACTAAAAAGTTGAAAATTAGTTGGAATATTGTTAAATTGATCATTTCTTCAAGATGGTTAACATTTATATCTTTAAAATTGTATCAAAAAGACTTTTATAACGACTTAATTTAGTAAGAAATGATGACAAATAGAAAAAATAGCATTCTTGTCAAAAATACATAATTTTTAAACGGAAATTATTTTCTATGTTTCCTGTTGCTCAAGAATTCTGGATGAATTCAAAAGGAAACAAGTGTAGGTAGATAATAATCACAATAACTTACCTCAACTTGTCGGTCAACTTGCAACTTCTGCTTTTCCTTGTTTATTTTTACTAGAAACAATTGTTTATATTAATAATGAATTGGTTTTGAATTTTGAGAGTGATGTGGATATTATACCCAATAACCAAAAATACGTTGAACAATCCCTAATAGCATGGAATATTTTCTACATATTTGAAAAAATATATGTATTAAATATTTAATGTCACACATTGAACAGCTAAAAAATATTTTGAACACATTTTTAAATATTTATAAATATGTACACAATATTTTAGAAAAAAGATATAGGAAAAAATAAATATTTAGTAAATATATTGAAATATTTTCTAAATATAACGAAAAGTAAAATGTAATAATAATATGAAAATATTTATTAATATATTGTGTACTATTAGTGATATTCCTGAATATGTTATTTGTCATTTTCTCATTGAACCGACATTCGTGTATATCCTTCCTGAATATTTTACAAGAGCGGTCTATAAATGCAGGTTCAATCAAGAAATGACAAATATGTTCAATGTGTTTTCGGTTACTGGATAGTTAATTCTTCTAAAAGGAGCGTTTTCTTTGCACTTACTAATGAGAGCTGCGTTTTTCTGGCTCTTGCGAAACTTGAATTTTTTGATCGCATCTCTGATATCGTCCTCGATATCGCAGATTAAACCGGAAGACTGTAAACCAAACATTACAGTAACCAATAAGTCAGGTACAATCCAACAACGTCAAGAGTCAAATATTAAATGCACTCAAATTTAATGACACAACTATATTTCTTTAAATATCTATTTAATGACCCCTCATTGATGTATTTTTACTGTAAAAATATATCACATATAATGCATTCCCATTAAGGAAAGTTATTCAATTTCACCTATATAATAAACATTAATACATTTTAACTACTAAAATGTTTTAAAGTATTCTTCCTACCATTTCAGAAACTTGAAAAAAACTTCGAAAATGTTTGGTTAACACAATTTTTTTTAACTTTTCAGAAAAATTTTTTACGAAAGTTTAATGTTTTTGAAATGAATATTTTTTAATATTTTCGAAATAAGTTCTTGACCTACAACAAATCCCAAAACATTCAATTACAAACAATAGTCCGCCACTTTCATGACACCGAGAAATAGCTACGAAAACGAAGAATAAAAGAACTGACTGAGCGAATCAATGATAAAATGCCCGCGTTACGTAAAATCCGAGAGGAGTTTTCATGCAGCGCAATCGGCGCTCCGCCGGATACAAAGCAAGCGCGGCTAATGACCAAAACACAAAAAATAGTGGCGGAGGTAGACAAAGCGTAACTTCGCGGTGCAATAATGCGCCGCGAAAAATCACCGACGCTTCGGTAACCGAGTGACAACAGTTCATAGCGAATGAAAATGTTCGTACCATTTTGCGGCGACGACAATTAACTTCTCATAGATGGCAGATTGCTGCGATTAACAAACGACGCTTTCCGTATGAATGACCGACGGTGTGTTATTGCGGGACTGACACATCTATTAATTTATATTCATTCGAGGACCGACTCGCTGGAGAGTGGTTGCGGAAACGTAATTGCGTAGTTACGTCCAATGAAAAAGCCGTTTGTAAACGTTGGCGCGAAGTTTGAATTTCGAGTTGAAAAGGGGATGTATTTTAGGGATTTTTCAGAGATTTTCGGAATTTTTTCTTAGAAAGTCTGATAGTTCCAATTTTGAGAGGTTTTCAGAGATTTTCAGAAATTGTCAGAGATTTTCAGAGATTTTCGGAGATTTTGAGTGTTTTCAGAGCATTTTTCAGAGATTTTCAAATGATTTCAGAGCATTTTCAGAGATTTTCAGAGATTTTATTTCTACAAAAATAAATCAACAAAATGTCACTCCACCCAAATATCCCACTAATAATTTTTTATAATTTATTTATAAAAAATCCCAAATCATCTTTTGTTATAAAACTCTTTTTTCCCTATTTTTTCTTAATCATTGTATAAACATTAACGTCTATCAGCGCTCCACAATCAATTAGCCGATTGCCCCGTGGAAAAAGGTAATCCGAGCTCTTCAGGGCGCATGAGTGGATTGCACCCATCGTGTCATAGTGCGCGCATGATTATTGATTCGAATGCGCAATGTCGACAGTGAAAGTAACACATGCTGTGGGTCGTGGATGTAACACAATTCGCACGTGTCGATTTGATCACAGCCCAGTTTTGATTACACTTTTTTATCGCCCGACGACGTACGACTGTACGATCATGAACGTCATCCGCGCGCTCTTATGACTGCCAGCGACCCTCAGTAATGCACGGCGCGACCCGCTGGTGTACGTTGGATCTGCCTTTTAACGTAGCTGAAAAAACGGAGCTCCCAACGCTACGCAAGGTACACATTTGGAACCAGCGAAACTTCTGAAATTTTTTCCAAAATGTTGTCATTTTTTTTAAATTTATTAAAATTTAAATTTAAAATAAAATTAATGATAGAATAAAAGGAACTAAAAATAAATTAACAGCAAATAAAGAAATTGTATTATATTTAATACAATAATAATGTTATTTATTAATTATGAACAATTTAATAAACACAATAACTTTTTGAAATTTTGATTTTTGAAACAGATTGCTAAAATACAAAACGCAAATGCAAAAAAATATAATCGTTTCAATATTAAAGATTTTAGTACATTCGCTGAGATGTCCCCTTAACTATATAAAAATACATTCTGATTTTTATTTTATTTTATTTTAATATTTTTGGTTATAAATTATTTTAATTAATTTTTTTTTAATTCTAAATAGATCTATCCTGTGAGTCCTATCACAGGACCGGGATCTGCCAAGTCAGTATGGGAATTGAGTCCGGCGGATCCCGACATGGTGAGTCATTTGCACAATAACCCCATCGCAGGCGCGGCCCACCATAATCAAAATTGCCTGCCTGATCCGGGTGGGAATTCCAATAGAGAAGTTCAGCGAAGGAACACCAATTTTCCAGACGACAATACGGCTATCCAGTCAGATGCGTTCAACGAAACAAAGTGCATTTTTGAACTCATCAGAGCTGGGTTAGTTTATCAAAGTTTTTTTTAATTAAAAACCTTAACTCGTACTCTAACTTCAAATTTGAGATTTGTTAGAATATTTTCTAAATGCTCACAAGCCACAAAAAATATTGAAATATTTTAAACATTTTCAACATAGAAATTTGCCCGGTTCTTTAGTAATTCTATAAAGATTGTCAGAATGATATAAACATTTGTTTTAAATGTGGTCACATCATTCAAAAAAATTTTTTGCTTTTCATCGGGAAAAATATACATATAGAGTTCAGTCGAGTAGTAAATTATATTTCAACAATGTTTCTTTATTTTTAGTGAAATTGAACCGATCGAAAATCTGGTTGAGAAGTTGGGCATAAGCATTCTGAGTGCGAGGGATGAATGGGGATACACGCCTGCCCATTGGGCTGCTTTGGATGACAACATCGAAGTAAGTCGAGATTTGTTTTACAGTTACAATATTCGACTTTAGACTACATTAATTAAAATGATTTAAATGTTTTATTTTCATAGGTGATGAGATACTTAGTTGAGCGAAATGGACCGGTGGATTTGTCTTGTCTTGGTACTCAGGGTCCGAGACCAATTCATTGGGCTTGTAGGAAGGGACATAGTGCAATAGTTCAAATATTATTGAAGGTAACAATTACCATTTATATTCTGCAGTATAAATTACACAAAATATTACACATCAGTGTTTACGAAATTTTAGACATTTACCCAGAAATATATCATATTATGTAAAAATCTGACAGAAAATGAAGTCAGATTCTTATTCCCTTAAATCCCATAAGTGGGAGTGATTTCATATTGAATTCCAATTCGATTAAGAGTTTTTCAGAGTTATTTCAGAGATTTTCAGAGCTTTTCAGAGATTTATTTCTACCAGGATTTACAATCTCCCTATTGAAACATCACATCATAATTTGACCACCCAAACTCAAACTCTTCATCTTCTGGTCACTTCAATTGACCAGATTTTGCCTCATCCATTTTTCTCCATCCAATTTAAAACCCCCTACCAAAAAAAAACAACCTTGCTCAACAGGCAGGGGTCGCTGTGAACGCTGCAGACTTCAAAGGCTTGACTCCCCTGATGACCGCCTGCATGTTCGGCAAGTTCGCCACCGCGGCGTTCCTCCTGGGTTCGGGTGCCCTGGGTCAGCTGACCGACATAAACGGCGACACGGCGCTGCACTGGGCCGCGTACAAGGGCCACCCCGATCTAATCCGCTTGCTAATGTACAGCGGAGTGGATCTGCAGAAACCCGACTATTTCGACTCAACTCCCCTCCACCTAGCTTGCCTGTCCGGGAACGTGGCCTGCGTTAGGATCCTCTGCGAGAAGAGCACCATCGAGCTCAACCCGCGCGACAAGAACGGCAAAACGCCGCTGCAGCTGGCGAAGAGCCACCGCCACCTGGAAATTGTTCGCATACTGGAAACCGAGCAGAGGAGACGGGCCAAGTGGATACCACCGATCAACGAGTTGTGGTCAGTCTCGAACTTGGAAAAGTTAATTTTTTAAGGAAACAGGTCCCAATGAAGGAAAAATTCCAAGACTGGATCTCCCAAACTGAAGTCCCTTCCCATATAGAGATAGAACATGGAAACCATTTGGATTCTATGTGGAGGAACATTTGGAGGTAGATTCGACGTAGATTCCACGTCGAATCTACGTGTTTTAGACGTGTGTCTGTTAGGGTTCCAGATTCAGTTTCAAAGATCTGGATTTGGTTCATTTTAGCCCAATGAATATTAAGGATTTTGGAGTTACAGCAAATTAGCTAATCTGGGTAGGATGAAGATCTTTGACATTGAAGAAAAATCTTCTTGTAGGGAGATGTTATTCGGAGGTGCAGGAAACAGCAAGAGGCCACTGCTCTTCTTCCTCTGTTCCATCCTCCTTTGGGGATACCCAATGTATCTCTTCAAATGCATCCCCCTGACCTGGAACCTGATCCGAGGAAGCCACTACTGTTTCATCTACTGGAACATCGTCATGTGGATCTCCTGGATAGTGGCCAATAGGAAGGATCCAGGGTACTTGGCCCAAAACAGCGATGCCTACCACAGAGCTATCAAACAAGTATAGTTCAAATCATCTCATACGAAGGATAGTCTGAAATCTGGTTGTCTTTCGTGAAAGTAAACCAATGTTGATTTCAGATCCCCTACTACGACAAGTGGAAAAAGAGGAACGTCATTCTGTCCAGACTCTGCCATAGTTGCAAGTGCTTCAGACCCTTGCGAGCAAAACACTGCCGGATTTGCAATAGATGCGTGTCTTACTTCGACCACCATTGTCCATTCATATACAATTGCATTGGTCTGAAGAATAGGTAGCTAAAAATGTCTGATTTTGGAGGGGATACCCAAACTTGAGAATATTCCTAATTTGTAATTGTATAGTTAGGAAATTGGAAATTTGGTGGAAGAGTGAAGGTTTATGACTTTCTTGAGTTTGGGTGTCTTCTGTTTTAGATGAAGATTTAGCACATTTTAATGATTTCGTCTCTTCTTTAGAATGTGGTTCTTCTTTTTCGTATTGAGCGTCGCCATCAACTGTTCATTCACTTTATACTTGGCTGGCTACTGCATCGCTATTGAAGGCATCCACATACTGTACATACTAGGCATCCTTGAAGCCCTCACATTCTGCATTCTGGGTTGGATTTTAACGTGTACTTTGGTGAGAACGATTTTCAGACTAATGGCTGAGGGAAAAATTCCACAAAATCGGACAAATGATCAGAAAAATCTGGAATTATGCAGATATGCACAGTTGAGGAAAAGACATTTACTTACAAAAAAATTCTTTTGGGCATTTTGAAATATATGTAATTAATAAAAAATGGATAGGTCTGAGAACATAAAACATATTTTCAAAAATATATGTTCTAAAATACTCAATATTTTTTGTTTTTTCTTCCTTTTTTAATTTTTTCGCTGTTTTTACTATATTATATATCTGCATTATTTCAAATTTATCAGATTAAGTCACGTAGCTGAATTTTTACCTCAGATAAAATCCTATTTCTAGATTATGATTAGCTAAAAAACCACTGCTTCACAGGTACTCCACGCATGCATGAATTTGACGACAAACGAAATGTTCAATTACAAGAGGTATTCGTACCTGCGCGACAAACGTGGCAAATACTGCAACCCGTTCAGCAGAGGCCCGATCTTCAACTTTATCGAATTTTTCCTCTGCCCACCTAATCAGTACGGCAGCGAGATACAAAACTACCAGGCGCTTTCCGACGAGGTCCTGTAATCTCCGCTCGAATTGCTTCGTTCTTTTTCAACGCAATAACTATTTCCGAGTCTTACAAATGTAACGCATTTTACGTACACGAACAGCTGAGTTGGTTCGCGCACAACTGAGGATGAAAATTGAATCGCAACGTAATCGGAGTCGAAGTGAAACGAATTAAAAATTGAGCGAAATTTTCAATGTGAATGAAAAAAAGTTTGTTGATGAATTCTGTAGGATTCAAAATGAAAGTAAATTCAAATGAGGAAAATATTTTTAACCCTTCCTCGGCACACTGGGGTAACTCG
>JABFPB010001469.1:0-25122 GCA_022817645.1 Ceratoteleas bidentatus | reverse complement strand
TTAAAAATATTCTTTTTGGCTCAAAAGGATTCAGAACCAAAATGAATATCCTTTTAATCCGAAAGGAATTCCTTTTGATAGAAAAGGAATTAAACAGACTTCAGTTTTTTGAATAGGTTGTTAAAAACTAAAAAAACGAGAATTTTCTGGAAAGCAATTCTATAAATGTAATGTAAATGAAAAATTTGTTTTGAGGCAACGGAGACAATGCTCGATGAATTATAATAAACTGTTCTTTTTATTATCTTTTTCATGCAATATTAATCCTTTGGCAAAGAGTTTGCCTCGGCGAACCGCGGCGCTGCTTGTAAAACAGTCGCATTCATAATGCAGCTCATTTCGGACAAGAATTTTTAATACTTGAGTGCGAAGAGAAATAAGGAAAAATGCTCAATCTAAATGATGCGTTGAATTATTTTTAAATTAGTTTATTCGTTTATATGAAAAAAGTGACAAATGTGCCGGTCGCTTTACAGTCAGAACAATTTAATTTATCATGTAACGCGAAGCTAAAAGCCTTTATTATATTTTTTTCGACTCGACTAATTAAATTGGTAATGATGTCATTACGTCAAAATGATTTTACGCTGCCGGAGAACAATATTCGTCCGAATTCTGTCGACAAAAACCATTCGTGTGACAAGCTTGAAAAAGTTGTTCCCCTGCAAAAAATACGACACTGATTTGTGAAATGCGTCGCAAGTTTGAACATCATTTCGCGTGCATTACGCGAGCTAATTGTGATATTTGAAAATCAATAACCAAATTAAATTCCATGTCATAGTATTTCAATATAATATTATGGAATATTGAAAACGAAATATTACATGGGATACAATTTATTACGCATTACAATTTAAACCGTATTTCATGTGCCGAACTAATCAATACATGCCAACCATATATAATGTGCGAAATTTATGTTTAATGATATCAACGTTTAATCGTTCGAATGACGCAGACATACGCACGGTTACATAAATCGGAACATATTTAGCAACCGCGAATCGCTTTCGCCTAATTCGTCGTGAATTAAACAACGCTGAGTGCATTCCCCTGCAATTTCCTAAGCAAACTTTTTAATCCTAGAATTTACTGAAATACGCTAAAACAGCGGGGTTAACGGGGACATTCGTGTCGTCCCAAAAGTCCATAAATAACACGAAGAATCCGCGAGGAAATGTCCGCGAAATGCGCGATGAATATTTAAAATGTCTTTGCATGCATAAGCGTGATTTCATGTAACTAAGAATTTCACGCGATACAGAAAAAAATTATCCGAGTAGTGACAAAAACCTTAACCGGGAAACAAATATTTTGGGCGCAATCTAAAAATATTCCGCAAAAAAACATATTACAATTACAAATTAAACTACTTTTTATTAAGAACATAAAATAATTTAAAGCAATTTTGGGTACAGCGAACTTTTAAAGGTTTTTTAGTTTTAATCACTTTTGAGATCTTTCCAAATATTTAATACGACGATTGTAAAAACAGCACCAGATAACCAGAGCCATCTGTCTCAAAATAATTTTACTTATCATAAATTTGCATAAATATAAACAGGTAATCTCGTTTGCCCATTGCAACACAACCTTTTTCCCGCACATATAAATCCCGTCTCCAAGTCTGGCCGAATCGGAGATAGCGGGGGTCGAGACCCTCGGACTGGGGTGGCCGAAATTTATGCATTTCGAAGCGAGATACAGGGGTGCGCAATGTTTGCCGGGCTCTCCGTCCAATTTTCCCCCGCCTCTCCCCAATTTCCTAATTATTTCGCGAAACCGCGCGACAAACGACACCCGATTCGATCACGAAACATATCCTCTGCACTCGGATGCATTTCCGCACTTTTGTCGCCGAACGTCGAGCAATGTTGATACCGAGTCGGCGCATTAATTTTATTGTCTTCGACACGGAGAGCTGAAATTGCTTTCTAAAATATTCAGCAGACAAGCCCGGAGGGTTAGCGCGCCGATCTTCCAGCCGAGGCCTCGGAACGATGTCAGCAACCCCCGCGCAAAGTACCCCGACCTACCCCTACCGCCCCGGCGCTGTCGCTGCGCCCTCTGTCGGGCGATGCGCGCAAAACAAACGTCGTGCGCTAATCCGCGTCCTTAGTGAGGCGAAAAGGCGGCGGATTAATTCGCAAAACGTTTGAAGAGCGGGTTCGAGGATTCCGGGGAGGGGAGCAGATCCGGGACAAAAATTGTCATTTTCTGTGACACCCGCAAAGCTATTCGAATTAAAAAGTTATATATTAAAATATTTTTGAAACATATAGAAACGGAAAGAATTTATCCGATGCATTTTTTCATGAATTTTAGTGAAAAAAAAGTTGCTGGATCAGGAATCGATCTTAAGCCCTTGAGTTCTGAGTACGACGACGTCAACTCAGAACTCAAGGGCCCGAGATCGAATCCCGGTAATAAAAGATTTTTTTTCCACCGAAAAATGAACTTCTAAATCCTTCTTCACGATAAAAATTCTTCTAAATTTTACATTCCATGGATTCTATATCCATCTCGTTGAAAATGAAAAATTCTACGTAGACGAGTTAAATTTCCAGTACATCTTTAATACCTATGTCCTAAACGTTTCTCTACATTTCAGAAATATTTTATCACGTCATTTTTAAGAGTACTCGGCTATCTGATTCTTTTTGCGGTTATTCACAAAAAGTTCGAACGCGGGCGACTGACGCAAATCCCGCGCGGAAAATTGGGCGTAACATTGGATCAGGCCGGATCCGTCGAAAGCGCCGAATATCGAGACGGACCCGCGCGAGCGGCGTGCAAATAAAAACGGGAGAAGTAAAATAAAAACGCCGAAAAGTCGATAGCGAGCGATGGCGGCGACGCCGGCGACGAGCGAACCCGAGCGGAGCGAGCCGACTGCAAACCAATACGTGAAACAACGAAAAACGCGCTGCACAGCTAAATAGTTAATTTCGGAGGTTGCGCGGAAATATTTATCTTGCGTGGCGGAACTGTTGTTGCGCTCTCGCGGCCACGTGATTCGCTCCGCCGGCCGATTTGTTTAACGAAAAAATGAGATTCACGGAATTTGATTTACAGCCGGGCGCGATTTTCGAATTAAGCCGGTGGCGCGCGCAATCGGACCGACGGAAATTGGACATTACCGCGGGTACGAAAAAAATCGACCGCGAAAACTCAATTGCACTTAGTTGAATCGCTGAATTGCCCAGAATTGCCGGTGGCGTAATTTCGCGTAAAACTTTGATTTTGAAACAAAAAATCGAAACAAAAATAACGAAAAAATAAAACGAAGTAAAAAATGTTTCAGTGCGAAGGAGAGATGGCTCCAATGGCCAAATAGAAATGCCATTGTAAAATGTTAACGAATTTAAGTAACAAAACTCCGGTAGGTGGTTAAAGAGGTTAGAGTATGAAAGCGCGTGGGAAAAAACAACTTTTGTTATTATAGACAAATTGACATTCGAAATATTTTTTGTATAAAATAACAGTATTCCCTGCACTGTAAAAAATAACTGTAAACCAGTCTACATTTTTACTGTAAAATTCAAGTTTTACTGTAATTTTACATTAATACTTTAATTTGATGAGCTCTGATTGGCTTAAAGTTTGAATTTTACAGTAAAACTGTAGTAAAATTTTCATTTTACAGTAGAACTAAAAACTCAATTTTTTACAGTGTATGGCGCACTCAGCGAGTCTTATGTATTATTACTACAATTCTTTCTATCTGCACATATTTTTACACACATTCCCCTCTGTTCTACCCACGCTATGTGCGCGCGCATCGCTTTCCTGTGCTAAATCATAGATTTCCCAATCCAAATACTGAAACTCCATTTTAAAATGTAACCACCTCCCACGATCTCTTTCTTCTCAGTATACATCTAACAGACCCATTTTCCTCCTCAGTACCGGAAAGTGATAAAAATACGCCACCCTCCCAGACGAAAAAGCAATGAGCAAAGGTCAAAATTTTCCTTCCGAGACTTCCTATAATTACCCGGAAGACCGTCGCAAAGCTAAAACTAAAGTTTTCAGCATTTATTTATTGCATCGTCACAACGCGCCTGGGCGCGGCTCAGAGCCCTTCATTAGCAGAATAGTATTAACAGTAAACGCGAAATTAAATTAACATAATGACGCGAATATTGCGTATTGATAGCAACGCTTGTAACGGGGACGGCAATAATACGCCGCGCCATGCTGAAATTACATTCGCCATAGTTAAATTTACTCGCAATGCACCCTTTCGTAAAGCTCTTTGCTCGGCGAGGGTGGCTCGTAGGGACGGCCAGCAATAACTGGATGCTGATACGGTGTCGCACTGTACACCGCCCCGAGTTGCAGACCGGCCTGAAATATCGACGACGCGCACGATAATCGAGCTGTAAACTAGTACGCCACTGTGCTTGATTGGATGTAACTAACATGATAATGATGACAATGCATTGATTTTTTGTTTTGTTTTATTTTGATAAGAGCCGCGGCACGCCAGATGCCTGCGTCAGCTGAATAAAGTTTCGTTATCTCGATGCATCGGCGCGAAATCGACTTCGCCTGAACTTATTACACAATGTAACGCCGGAAACGAGTTGTGCTTTCTTGCCAGCGTGACTTTGCAGCGGCGATTGTGACGTTGCGAAGTCAAAATTGCAAAACGGGGGTTCGAGATTTATGGGGCAGAGGGGGTGGATTAGGGGCTGCCGGATTTGGGAGAATTTAGTGCAACCGGTTTTTAGGCGTGGAAATTGAATACAATTGAAATTCAGGGTGGGGAGGTGTTTTAGGTTTTTCAATTGAATTTGGATAGTTTTGATGTTTGGATTTAGTAATGGGGAGAGGTAATGGAATTTTGGAAGCTGACTGACTAACGAGCAGTAACGAATTTTAACGTTATGGTCCGATGAGAAAATAGTGAAGAAATGTGCGCCTTTCGTTTAAATTTTGATAAAACATTTTTAATAGTTGAAACTGAGAATAATTCAGTTATTTTTATGTATTTGATCAAAATTAATGCAGTACATTTCTTCGATGTGCTGTTTATAAATTAAAAATCACAGGAAATATTAGGTTCCAGCCATTGTTTTCAATAAATGCAAGTAATTCAAATTGAAATTAATGCTGATATTCATGTGTAACTAATTGGACCCTTCAAAAACAAAAATCACCCAAACCACTGAAAACGCTATACTCGACATCCAGTGAGTGAAGTTGCTGTTTTGCTCCCCGAGTGGGAATTTTCCTTGCCTGCGGCCGGGTAACAAACTAACACGAGGGAGAATAGCGGCAACTTCACTTCCATCCAACGAATTTTTACTAATAGCGAGAAAAAAGTGTTGTTTTACTCCTCCAATACCGAAACTAATTCAGGCGGTTCATACGCACGTATAAAATGGAATTTATAACGAAAATGGTATTTGTGGACCCTTAAATAGATTGTTCTTTAAAACCGGCTCCAGTATTGGAAATCATTCTTCCCTTCCAACCTTCATTTTAGTCTTAAATTAAAAAAATTTTAATTCCAAAAAAACGTCAATATGACATTCATTCTAACGTTTAATGTAACTCGCTAATTCATCAGCATCCCAAATTTGCCTATACCAGTTCCAAAAAACATCGAAAATCATAATCGAGGAAATGGCCGGGCATTGCCCGAAGCTCGTGACTATCAAACAAAGTCATTTGATCCCAGCCATGAATCACTCGGCAATACGTCGAACAAATTGCCGAAGATCGCACTTCAAATATTGTTGTTTAACAAACAAGCCATAAGTAACGCGCCGCAGTTCGATTCATTGAGCCCCGCTGTAATTGTTACTGTCAACGCAAACTTTATTCCAGTTTTGAGCCGCGCCGCCGGCCGACCGACCGATCCATACGTTCCGCGCAATCGCGCTGCATCGAACCCGGCAAAAGCGCGGATGTAAAACATTTACAGCCGCGCAATTACAATCTCAATTCTATGGTCGCCGCAAATTGACTCGCTCGACTCATCCGATTTGCATGCGAAACCACGTGTAAACAATTTTTGATCAAAGTGAATTCAAAAGAATAGGATTGTACGATTCTCAGTTAACTACAGGGAATAGAGATTTTCAATGTGATAACATTTCTGAAATTCAATGTCAATGTAAACTAAAGTAAAATTCTTTACATCATGTAAAGGAGGCTGACAACGTATGAAATTCAGCAATGTATTCAATTTTACCCCCCAATGAAATTTCTGAAAACTTATTCTGAAGGTCTATTCAATTTCCAAAATTAAGTAGGATAGAAAAAATTGCAAATCAATTCCAAACTTAGAATCAATTTATAGCTCATTTCTTTTCCATTTCTAAAATTAAATCGACGAGAAAACATTGAAATAGCTCCTAAAAATGTGATCCCTAAAAATGTCATCAACTTTTATCTTGGAATGGAAGTTGACTGGACAAAACTGATATTTCAAATTTTCTGTTTTACTTTAATAAAAAATATTTACAAGGCGTTTACTGCCCCATGTTGGTTCTTTCTCGAATTTTTCCGGAACCGAGCAGATGCCGTGAAATTTCAGTACTGCCATTGACGGGCGCGACACTAATGTCATCTGCGCGCTTGAAATTGTTGCCGATTGCAAACACGCGTCCCGCATCCAGGTGTAGCGCGCAACACCTGTTAACCTGCGCGGCGGCAGTCACCTGTGAGCCTCGAAGGTCATCGAATCACAAGTGGGCCCTTATCGTCGAGATCGCCGTGCGAGGATGTTAATACTCTTGGTTACGCTATGGCAACAGCCTGCGTACGTGTATATCCGTTCATTACAGGTGTTTTCCATTTCAATTTCAAGTATAATGCGGCCGCGCAGTGCACGTAATAGCAGTGCGCGCGGAAATTATGAAACGCGGACAAAAAACGCCCCGCCAAATCGTCCTTTTTGCGAGTAAAATGTGCAGTTCCAAGGATGCTTCGAGTACGCTCGATTTAAGGGGACTTTCTGGAAGTTTGAACAATTTCGCGTATTGTTTTCATGTTGAAGAGACTCGATTTTTGAGTTTAACAGGCGGTTATATGTACATCTTCCTTGTTTTGAAAATGTTTTGTTGTACAGTTTTTCAGATGTCTGCAATATAATAAAAATATTAGAAATGGACATTAAGTTGGACTGTTGTTCTACTAGAAGCAAGTAAGTCTAATTTTAAAGTTGATTATTTTAATTTTACAGTAAAATTACAGAATTATAGTAATTTATACTTGAGTGTCGTTGCAGGTTCTAGTATTTTTATACGTATTTTTTAATTTTTCAAGTTTTATCTAATAACTCAACTACATATGCTTTGATACAAATAAAACATTGAATCTACCAAAGGCAACTGTAGTCTATAGATCGTAATCACATTTTTAAGCAAAAGGTGCAAACATTTAATATAGTGCGTATACTACAGAACAGATATTTTAGGTTTGTTTGGTATTAAATTAACAGTAGAAAAAAGTATATTTATGAGGGCATCATTGAATTTAGGTTCAAAATTCAGTAAATGTAATTTTGATTGAGAGGCAGAAAGATTGAAGTAGCTTGGTTGAACTGCTTTAAACATAAAAAAATCAAATATCTCTGGTATATCCACAAAAATACGCAATACAAATTGTTCAAGTAAATCTAAATGTAGAAAAGAAAAATGTTAACGATTTAACATTACGTTTTCCATAAGATTTAACATAGAATTATACACCACACATAAACGTGTTTTAAAATCTTGGACTAATAAGTTTAAAAATAAAACACATGTTTTTACCGTCTAAGAAAACGATTTTTGCGTTAGCCTGAATAAATTACAGGATAGGACATGATTACAAAGACTTTTAAAATGACTTCTAACAAGACGTGAAAGACTTGAAAACGGTTCAAATCACACCATTCTGGATGATTTCACTTGTAAAGATTTATATCCAATAAAACCATTTTATTTCCGTCAAACAGTTACAAATTTGACCCCAAATTAAAATCCACATCGCCTTCGAGGGTTAGCAAAAACCTAAGTTTTTGCTAAGAACAATTCGAAGTTCCAGATGAAATTTCAATACATCTGGAACTTCGACCCAATAGATCGTCGAATTATCCGAAATAACTCCCCGTTTTTCCATCTTGGGCGACACTCTCCAAATAATGCACCCATAAGCACGCGCGCGTTCCCCGATAAAAGCGATTCCACGTTCCTATTTGGCGTTACGTAAAACGTCGAGGCTCCGCGCCAGCACCTGGATCTGTTCGTATTTCGTTTTCTCCCTGAATAATTGAGCGTAACGTTCATGACATCTGTCGTCATTAAACGCTACGCGTCTGCTGTCAAATTCTTATGCGTATCTTTTTTCGTCCTTTGGACGTTCAGTTGAGACATTCGAATGAAATTAGGCGGCACGCGACAGACGAATTAATTTGTCGGCGCGAAATTTTTCGCGCCGCCGTGTCGCTTTGAAGCAGCGACAGCTCTCGGATGTTGTTGTTTGCTCGGCTTTGCAGCTTGGTGCGAATGCTTTGCTGCCGGAGAACGCGAATCCGCGAGACAACTCGCGAGTCGGTCAACGCGTTAAGTATTCAAAAGGCGAGTTGCTGACAAATTGAGTTTCACAGCAGAAGCTAACAGTCTCGACGATTTTAAGGAGGATCATGCGATTGAGAGAATGGAAATTTTGTTCGTGCGTGTATTTAGATAAATAGAAAAATTGACTTTTCATTTTTCTGAGTATAGATAAATCCAAAAATGAAAATGAGGAAAAAGATATGGAATAATTGTATAGCATAAAGATTCAATGTTATTTGCATTCAGAATTGCAGAGTTTAATAATCTAGGTGTTGAAATTAAAATGAGACGGAAGGTGATTGTAATTGTGCAGTTAAATGAATCGAAATTTGCGCACAAAGTTAAGTTCGACTTCAATCTTTTAAGGTGAAGTTTGAAGAAAGAACTTCAGTTTTCGGTTATACAATTTTTTATGTTAAAAAGGTTTATTTAAGGTTTTTTAAAGGTTTGCATTTTTAAGGTTTGCATTAAAAAACGTTTGAAAAACGGTTTTTAATTATTTAATTTTCTTTATTCAATTAAAATAAAAAGAAAGTAAAAATAGAATACTCTTCAGATATTATGTTTGGAAGGAAAACATATTTTAAGAGTACAATTTTAAACAGTTCACTTGTAGTTAGTGTTTGTTAGCTGGAAAAGAAGAAGCTTTCAGACACATTTTATTAGATAATTAATTCTATAATTGGTGTAACAAACAGCATTATTCACGAATTGGTACTGTGCTATTTCCGCGAAATTGGAAACTGGTTTATTTTTGTAAGAAGAATAAGTGTATTTTATCAAACCGTTAATTATTTATAATTCATTGATCTTCCTGTATATAAATTTGATAAGAAATCACGAAAAATCATGAGTTTTGACTAATTATTAAAAAATTGAAACGAGACTACTTCGCACAATTTCGATAACATGTAAACGTTTCGGGAGTTGAAATAAGGTATACTTCGATAATTACAGCTTCTCACACTCTCACTCATCAAAGTCTATATTAGTATCTTGTCACCGAGTGTAACTATAAAAAACGATTTCATGTACTCGAATAGCACGCCCCCGTTTCACCTTTCCATTGTGACTATATTTATTGCTATGTATAATTTACGTGAATATCCAATAGCGTTACAAATCTGAACTTTGACTCATCAAACATTCCAGCAGTAGTTGGACTGTTCCACATGTAATATTTTTTTCATTACATCGATAAACAATTTCACAACTATTGAAATATTATGCATTTTTTAACAGTTCCATACTTCTAATCAGTCATTCTTCTATACAATTTTATTTACCTTCCTAGTTGAGCAGTTAATTATTGTATACTTTCTCACGAAAAAAGTTTTCGCAAAACTCATTTTTCTAATCTAACTGCTACTTTGATTTATTTGTAACATTCTCATAAAAAATTATCAATCTTCCTCCCCGTCCCGAAAACCACCACCCGAAAACACTTCCCATCTTCAATCTTCTCACAAAACGCTTAATCACATCCTTTCTGATTTTCTCCACTCATGATTTTTGCCGCAAACAATATATTTTCGCTACACAATTAAAAAAATTAAGCTTTCCCTACACAATTAACAATTAAAAAAATTGAAAAAATCTCAATTTTCATCCAATGAGAACCCTCCCGTATTAACCTCAAATTTCCGCCTGCACCGAAAGAAGTCCACCACCTCGTTCATTTCTCCTGCCGTTTCTCTTCCAAAACCTGAGGCCCCAAACCGCCAACTCACCGCACCCCCCCCCCCTCCCCGTTTCGACCCTAATTCCGGCGGTCCGACGACACGGCGGCGTTTCCGCGCGTTGCCATGAAAATTGCTGCTTAATGGACGGCCGTGCGCGAAAATCGATAGCCCGCGCTGCGGTCAAGAGGACAATAAAGGGGCGCGCGGCGGACTCATCTTTTTCCGCCGCTTTCCCGGCGAATTTGCAAAATGGAGGCGCGCGCGCGGCCGCAACTTCAGCGGACCGCTGGGGCGCTGCGCCGCGGAGGTGATTGAACCGGAGCGCGCCCGCACGACGGGGTGAACGCGCAGATGAACCGGCAGCGCTCCGCGCCCGCGCTTAATATCTGGATAAAAAGATTCATTAATATTATTAAACGCGGCCGTTGTTGCGCGCGATCGTTCGACGCGTGCGCGCGCGCGAACGACAATTCGGGACGCGCGTAATTAACGCGACGATTCGAGGGTTTGCGTGCGACTAATATTTGGTTACAATTACGGGAGCATTAATTATGTCCCGAGCGGAGGGAGTGGAATTTTACGTCGGGTTAAGGGAGTTTACGGGTCGGAAATGTTCCGGCTGTAAAGAGAGCGACTGCTCGGCTTACGGGTGGAATTTTGTCAAATATTGATAAAATTGGTCAATTTGAAGATAATCATTTTATGAGCGAAAATGATAAAAAGATTAAATAATAAACAAATTATCAAAAGTTGATAGAATTATGATCAACTTACGATTAGAAATGTTTCAAAACGTAATTAAAATTTAATTGTAAACAGAATCATTTTCGGGTTGATCGATTTTTTTTATTAATAACAGACTATCTAATACAAACTGATCGTGATTTGATCAAATCAAGATGTGATGGAATTTCCATTTGATAAACCACGATCAGTTTACGATAAAAATTGACAAAAACGTAACAAAGTTACTTATTTTCAGATTGATCCATTTTCAACAATCTTTAAATTTTGTTTTTTTCTCTTCGAAGTAGGATTAGGAATAAATTAATGGGACATACAGATGCGAGGTCGTAAGTTTATCTATATAGTTCGTTTTAAATGGATACACGTCGGAGCGTGGATTCGTGAGTTACGTCGCGCACGACCGAGATACAATAAGACTCGGCGAACTATTTATCAGTCGCCTAGTCACCGGGGGTTGCAAAGTTAGTAAATGAAAAGTACATGTTACACGTCATCGCAAGTATGAGTAATATGAAGGGTGGCGATGGGAGCGACGCAGAAACTGCCGCCCCCAAGGATTTTGATGGCGGACGTTGCGAAGGACAAGCCGAAGGAGCTCTCGGATTTAAATAGTTAGGCGAAATTTGATTAGCGCTTGTTTCGATTCTAACTTTCACGCGGCGAAGCTGAACGGATTAAGACAGATTTTCGTTCGGTTTTCGGGGGAGTTTGGATATTGATAATGGGATCATCAGGACAGAAATTGAATGGTACATTTATGTCGAGATTTAGGATGGGATGAGCGTTTAGGAAAAATGCGAAACGGGATCTGATAGGAATGAATGCATTTAGTTTATATGGGTTTTAGAATCGAATAAAATGTAGTTCGAAAACTTTCTATAGTAAATGTGTAATGATTAAATTAAGACTCGTGGTTTTTTAACTATTACATAGTTTAAAAAATAAGAAAGGTGTAAATAATATGCCTCATGTTAGAGTTAAAGAATTTAAATACAAAAAAATATCTGGTTTGATAAAATTTTCAGAGCTTTCGTGTCAGTTCATATTCGCAAATTATTCAGTTCCATTAAAAACAAAATCTAATGCTCAAGGCAGTTTCACAAAACGCCAATGTGTCAGACGTCACGTACACCCAACGGATCTTTGCAACCATAATGGACATGCGCACAAAAGCTACGTACCACATTAAAAACCTCCAATACATCTAACGAAACTAGAAATGTAACGAAACTATTAACGATTCACAAACATTATATCCCCTAACCTCCAATTTTTTTTGACTTTTAGGTTAAATCCAATTTTTTCTCATGTGCTCCACTATTTGAAATAAAAGAATTATGCCATATCTATCTACACCAACAAAACTAACAAAACAAGTGTTTCAAAGAAAAAAAATTATCCTGTATTCCCAATGCAGGTTCATTTCCCAAATCCAGCAAAATCCTAAATCGTCTCAACTCGAGCATTCATCATTTTTCCATGTCAATGCCCAATGTTGTCCTCCTGCGCCTTTATTGCCTTAATTTTGTTGTAGCAACACTGCAGCAAACTGCGATCGAAACCAATGACTTTGGGGTGGCTCGTGCCAATTTGGCATTTATCATTAAGCGTTGCACAACGCCCCAATTCCGTGTTTAAAGGCGCGCTCCTCGCGTTCCGGAATGGGCTTTTCTTTTCGGGCCGCGCATTATCTTCGTCATCTGTCGATGTTTCGTAGGGGCAACTGCCTTGTGCATGTCACCGGCACAACTGCTCGTGATGGAAGCCCGTGTACATTCACCGACAGGCTTATCCGTCCCCGTTTGATTATCCCCCGTGAAAAATTATCCTTCGGAAACGCCGGGAGAATTATGGTCTGCCCGGGCAGTTGGTCAAATTGCAGCATTCGTACAAATTTTGAGAAAAACCCGGCGCCGCCAGATGTGCGGCGAAAGTGGCGCTCGATCCTATTGCTTTTAATCCGGATCATTCGTCGCGGCGACGCAACGACCGAAAGTTACGACGCGCCGTTAAAAAAAGTTACCGCAATAGCGACGGCACAAAGTGCGCCGCGAAGTGTCGTGCCGCGCCGCCGAATCGTTAAACCAAATCCTCGTTGAATGTAAAAAAGCAGCAATTACTTGGACGGAACGGCCGGGCGCTTAAAGCCGGCCAGTTATTGCTCCTAATTGTGACGGCGCGCGTCGCAGTCCAATTTAATGCGTCGTCGCGACAATAACGAAAATAAATGTCCCGTCGGCCGGCAAAACATCGGCGCTTGCATTTTTCAATTGCAACATTGCGTTCGCCGGCCGAATGTTTGCGAGCTTTTTGCCGCGAAACTTTTATCAAGTTTCGCCATGAGGTTTGCAGGGAACAATAGGCTCGGACGGCGACGCGATGTTTTCTTCGGACATAAATCTTCTTTAACGGAGGTTAAACGTGAACATTTGTGTCGAGCCTGGCGTGTCGCTGATAAATTAATATCGCGCTGTGACCGGCGATGATTCGACTAATCGTTACCTTCACTCCGAAAAAAGTCTTCGAAAAAAGTTTTTTAATGAAAAGATTTCGACGACGCATAAATGCGGTTTGTAAGCAATGACAGTGGAAGTGGTTTAAAATTTGGGGAAAATAATGAGGCATTCGAATGATAAGTAGAATTTACTGTCTGAGTCAGCCGAATTACTTCAGCGTCAAATGTTTTGCTCGGGATTTTGATTTTCTGTCACAGCCACTGAATGGCTGGGTTAAATTTGTAGGAGCTTTTTGCTTTATTCTTTTTATCTTCGCGTGATGTTCATTTGACGTGCTTTCGCATTCGCGATGTAGATTGAATATAATGAAATTGAAATATTGTGCAGTATGATATAATAAAAGGAATGTTACGCTGGAGGAGAGATTGATGAAAGGTGCTTTTGCTCCGTCGAGCACATGTCTGGATAGGCTGTAAAATTGATAACATTCGAAACCACACTCACATATCTTGACGTTCTGAATCAAAGCTTGTCCAAAATTGCTCTTTTCCAAAAGGAATTGTACCGCCGGTTATTAAATTTTCAAGTTCTATTAGTAGTTTAACTACACTTCCCGCCGAAATTAAGTACGCAGGACGTACCAGTTCAAACCATACAACTGTTACGACATTAGGTTGAAACTTTGCTGCCACGGCGCACGCAAAGTTTCTATGGTACCCACCTGAAATCTGTCTATAATAGTTCCCCGATTACCCTAAACAAATCACGTTCAATATGTGATTAAAGCTCAAGTTTAATTTGTTGTTATCGCTTGTTATATCGTGTCGCATTTTGTCGTTAAGTCGAATAATTGGAAGGTATGTATGGACGTAATTAATTTGTAGGAGACGTTGAGGATATTATTTGATTTGCGTATATTAATTTGAAAAGTTTAAATCTGGAAATGGTTATAAAGAATGCAAATAAAAAATTGTTGAGTGATAGAATTTTATTTGAAGGCAATTTTCGAGAGGTTTTGACTACATTTTTATTGTAGTAACAATGTGATGATATTCTTCTGCTTTGTTAAATTGTAATATATAATCCTTCTTCTAATATATTAATCTAAAGAACACTATTTATTGGATTATTATTTGGATTATTGGAAAATAAAATAAAAAAGATTGACTTAAACTTGGGTTAAACTTCACTTAAAAATACCCTTCTGCGCACAACAAGTATGACTAAATTACTTCGTTACAAAAAGATCCCAACTTAATACATTCCGTCAGCACAGAATGGATTCCAAATAAGGCACGCCATATAATTGCTAAATCTTGTCGTACTAAATGTCCCGTCCCTCCATTATCCCGATCACAATTGAACCCAACACGACGACAGAACCCGGAACTCGGCAGCCCGAATGCGTTTCCAACTCTCATCCCCTCAGCTCCGAAACTTCGGAAACCAGCAACATCCTAAAAAATACCCCAAAACAATCGACATCCAAATGTACTAAAACCTCCACCCAACGTCCCTTATCCATCCAACAGTAACCTCTAAAATCCACACAGAATTAAACAAACGGACAAAATGTACTCCGTTTTCAGAAAAAGTTTTAATCAATTAGACATAATAACATCCTGCTATGATTTTGCAGCCGAAGAACCTCAAAGTCAGCCTAATTAAAATAAAAATAAAAATACTTAAGTATCTTAAGGACCTCGAATAAATTCAAACCCTCGTACTTAAGTAAAAGATAACAGGAAAACCACCCTCACCCAAACAAACCCTTGTAGAAATGAAATTTCTAAACATGTATGATAAATGCTCTGAAAACCTCTGAAAACCTCTAAAAATCGGGACTATCAGTGTTTTCCAGAGATTCTCAGAGGAAAATCCGAAACTCTCTGAATAACTGTGACACTCCCAATTTTTTCAGCATTTTTCAGAGAGTTTTCTCTGAAAACCTCTGTCGGTCCCAATTTTGAGAAGTTTGCAGAGCTTTTCAGATCTACACAGAGCTTTTCAGAGATTTTCTGATATATTCAGACATTTTCAGAGTATTTTTCAGAGAATTTCAGAACAAAACCCCCCACACCCGGAAACCCGGCCGTCGCCGTCATCAATCGCACCCTCCCGATCCTCTCGCGCTCCCCCTCTCTCCACCACCTCACCATTAGTATTTTTTTAATAAGAGCCTCGGATCCGCGGGACAGGCCGATGCCTTGATCGCGCGGCAGCTCCTCCCGGCGCCCCCGCGCTTTCTCGCCGTCTCTCTCGCCCATCTCGGGGATGCAGCAGCCTGGGACAGCCGCGCGAAGGTGGATGAACCGGGCAGCAGTCGGGATGTACGTGCGCCCGAGAGAGAGCCCGCTGGAGCGACGGAGAGCCCCGTCGCTGGGTTCCCTGGATGGGTTGCCATGGCGACGGGACCTCCGCTTCCCGAGCAGACGGAGATTCGCAGCGATGCCGGTCCGCCGGCGCGCACACAAAACCACCCCCTCGAGCGCGCTCGCAAACTCGGGGCGCTCTCGCGCGCCGTCCCTGTCGCTCCCGCAAGGCCCCGCAAGCGGCGGCGTCTGGGCGTTTGTTGCACCGCAGCCAAATCCGCCAGTCGGCAGGGGCTCTCAGCCGCCGGGACCCGGCCGCCAGCCAACGAACCCCGGCCCCGGCTGCAGCCCGCCGGCATTTCGACCCGAGCGCGGAGTTTGTTGCACCCTTGCTGACGGTTCTCAATGCGCAGCCGGCGCAACGGAGGCGTAGCCTGGTCGAGCTCGTCATTAGGGAGAGAGCGACGACTTTTTGGCGGCAATTTTTTGGGAGCAATTTCTTGAGGAGTTGGTTTTGGTTTGCCCGAGAAAACAAATTCTGGATCACTTTATTACTGGATGACTTTATGATCAGTGGAGCGTGATTCCTTTGTGATAAGGTTTTTGAGGCTTTTTTGATGTAGAGATCGTTTTGTGGTCTGATGATCGGTTGAATATACGACAAACCGACCTATTCATTAAGTGATCACAAATGATCCCATCGTGATCACAAAAGTATCAAAAACCTTATCACAAAGGGATCATATACTCATCAGAAAGTGATCCAGAATTTTTTTTCTCGGGGGTTTGGGTGGGTTTTCGAAAGGATGAGAGCGGAGGGTGGGGATAATGAATTTTACTCGAGAGGCTGGGTTAATTGTTTAGGATGGAAGGGAAGTGTTAAATTTTTATGTGGCAATAGATGAAATGATTTGGAAGGGTGGAAAAAAAGTCTGCTTCGAGAAGGAGTTGTTTGTTTGGAGGAGAAGGCAGGGTTTAATTTGGATGTGTGATTGGATGAATGAAGGATGAGAGGGAAGAGGGAGGGTAATGAGTCTGGTTCGAGGAGTGGATTGTCTTTTGAAGAAGAAACGCAGAAATGAATTTTGAACGAGGGTTTGGATGAACTGATTCAATGGATGGATTTTTGAAAGGATGAGTGGAAGGGTGAGTAAAATAAGTCTGGTTCGAGAGGGTGGATTATTGTGATGGAAAGAGAGCGTTTCATTTTGATGTGGCTTTTGATGGAATGGTTTGGACAGGGTTTCAAAAGGGTGGGAAAATGACTCTGCCTCAACACTGTAGATTTGATTTTACTTTGGATGGAAGCATTATGCAATTTTGAATATATCTTTGGATGGATGGTTGTTTAGGATAAGCTTTCCAAAGAGTGAGGAAAATTAATGAGCCTGACTCGAGAGGCAATTTATTTGAGATGAAAAGAACAAGTTTAAATTTTGAACTTAATTTTGAGAGAACAGACGGTTTGGATGGGTTTTCGAAAGGCTGCGCGAAAAGGGTGAGGAAAATGAATCTGGCTCGAGTGGGTGGGTTGTTTGTTTAAGAGGGAAAAGCAGTGTTAAAAATTGAGGGAGTTGAAGAGGGGGTGAGTGCAAATGATTTCGGTGTGAAATGTCGTGAGATGACGGTGGATTTTAGTTGCAACGGGGTGGAAAAGAAAGAGATGACTGTGTCTATAGGGGTGGGCTTGTAAAGATGAGTTTTGCATTTTAAATGACAGTATACATCATGCCTAAAATCCAGTCGGCCTTTAGTTTGCAATTGTCTGGAGAAGAGCCTAAAACTAACTTAAGTTGTTACACCGCAGATTTTGCAGATGAAAAGGCTGGAGATGAAAAGCCTGTTGGAACTGAGAGTGACATTTCATATGATAGTTTCGACTGTAGTTTTGGTCGGGGTGATGAACAAATACAAAAGAGTGAATAGATTTTTTTGTTATCCTAATCTATATTCGTTAATCGGATTGATATATTTACAAGTTTATGCACTTAAAGAAAGAAAGCAACTAAAGTATTGTTCCAAGTTCGGCAGTAAAAGAGGTAAGTAAATGTGGCATTCTGCAAACCGCGTTGAGTTAGGTCGGGTTGGGTATTCTTTTCAATCAATTTTTATAGATCAAACCTAAAACGCAAAGAACTGTATTTCTTGATTCAAGTAAATTATTTTTAGTATCGAAAGCTAACAGCATGGAGTAAAATCTGCACCGTAAAAGCCATTTTTATCGCTGTGAGGTATGCTATGCATGGATATAAGGATTTGCATGGGAAGAATTGCTCCAGAGAAGGTAAGGTAAAAAATGATGTTATATTAGTGGAGAAAAAGTGCAATCAGTTTCAATGCCGGATAAATAGCCCCTAAATAAAGCGAACGTCATAAAAAAGAATGTTTTTTATTCTGTAAAATATAGAAAAATCATATAGTATGTATTTAATATACGTTGTAAAATGTTAATTTTTCAGTAGTTATCTAGAAAAAAGTTGGGCGAAGTAAATGTTTAATAATTGAACGGATTCAAAGTTTAGGTATGTAAACTGTGATTCTGTGGTTGGAATAACTAAAGCGTTTGATTGAGCCAATTTATTTAGGTGATCTTACTAAAGGAAATAATTTAGTTGAACGAAGTGAATCTTCGATGAACCGACTAAATATTTTCTTGTCGTAGTTACTACTACTAACATTGGATATTATTATTATAATTATAATGCAGAAACATAATAATTATTTCGTACACTCAAAAAATATATAATGCATTTTATAAAATGTCTATATTTCCTTCAATTAATTAGTAATAAGTGAACCACATTAATTAAATAAATACTAAAAGCTTCAAGGAATGTAATTTTCAAAAGAACATCATAATTCGTCATCCCAATTTTGACGTGCAATTTCAATTTGCAGCAAATTTGAATGTCGTTTGTTCAAGACGATCAATTAATTATGACACGTAAAGTCCATTTCATTACCGTTTTTGGACGGTACCACTGAATTACACTAGACGGTGGTTGAATTGAGCGCATTATAACAGTGTCATTGTAATTACGGTCGGCCAACTAGCATTTTTCCGGAGCACTTCTGGCGGACGGGTTTTTATATCCATTTCAACTTCCCGAAGATGTTCGATTTTCATTAGAACAGATGCACTGAAACGTCATTCCAAAACTGCTCCCACAGGTCCGCGCTGACTATGATTTACACCCCGGTGCAATTGTTATGAGAGTTTGCGTTTCAAGAATGAAAAATCATGCAAAGTTTATTACCCCTTTCGCGTATTAACATTGCGTGAACCGGGAATAACAATCCACGGCATTTTTACGAGCATTCAATTAAGCTTCGGATAAATTAAATTTATTCGTCGACGGAACCGAAATTGAAACTTTCGGAAATGTTACGTAACGAAATTCGATCGCTCGGATGAATGAGTCCAATTTGATTTTGCTTGTTAATTAAAATGTTTAATTGCAGTGAATGTGAACGCGATGGCTCTTTGATCTTTCTTATCTGCCGTGAAAAGTTATCGAAAAAAATGAAAAACAGACGTTAATTATTCCATTTCATTGAATTAATGCGCCAGTCTGGCACGCTTAGTTTCGTAATTACAATGTTTAATTATTACTCATCTATCAAGTTAATTATTCAACTGGTACCGCGCGAATACGTGATATCATTCTTATAATAGTGCCAAATTTATTACGAGAATAAGGCTGTTAATGCGTCACAGCGCGAACTAACTTTGCGGCGGAAAGTCGAAATTCCACTGCAAGTATCACTGACCTCTCCCAAGATGACGTCATATTTCCACAATTATGTTACATTTATTTTCCAGTATTCGTATCTAATGTTGCGAAATAGATGCATTTAATTCATTTCATCCGTTAAAAATGAAACGACGATACAAATTAATCGCCAAGAGAACCAATCCGAGTGTTAGAGATTTATGAAAGTTGACAATAATTAATATTATAAAATTGTCCGTCTATTAATTATAATTGAAGTTAAATGAATTTAATTGAACAATAATAGGTATATAAATGGAAAACAAAATTATTTTTCAATTACGATTGGAAGTCGTGATGTGTCGAAAACAGCACATTTGTACAGTACTAATTATCCCAAAATCCATCGACCTCTTCTGCGTTTCGCTCTGAAAGCGTTTAAACAAACAGGACGGGTAAAAGCGATAATAAATAAATGCACTACTTCCAGGACAAATCAAAGAAAAATATAACTTGAGGAATGTGATACTTATGGAAAAAGTTTGGCCGGCGACCAAATACTATACTCCGGCACTCAGCAGAAACGTAGTTCGATATCTGTGCCATTCAAATCTACATAAAAAAATTATATAAGTCGGATCATCTGTATTAAGAAGAATTACGACATGGAAATACGATTTAGAATCGATTTATTTAGATGCATATGTTGCATCGAAAATATTGCAAATTCACTTTTTAATAGTTTGACAAACAACTTACAAATTGTAGGGAATTAATTTTTTTAATTAATGTCTCTAAAGTTTCGTCATATAATAAAAGAAGGTTTGAACCGTCTGCCGTAGAAAAACACATCTCCACCCGAACCCTATCTTACCCTCCAAATAAAGATGTGACTTTATGAGTTTGCAAAAGCAAAAGTGGATTGCTATTTCAACAATGCGAGATGGTTAAATAGGGTACGGCAGTGCTTGCACGTCGTAAGTGAAGCATGCATATGGCGCAGATCCGTATCTACATTGTTAAAACGAAAACGCCACCTAGCGCAACTACCATCGATATTGCAATTTGTATGGAGCCGAGCGGCAATATATAATCCCATTTCCCAACGAAAGTTGAAACAGTTATTTCGCGACGAAATGTTCCTTATGCTGGCATTTTTCGAAGGCCCTATTTTTCCATCGAAAAATTAAAATAGGTTATGTCTGCGATTAAAACCGCTATGTTTTCCTATTCCGTCATATTTTCGGTGAAAATATTATTCCGACTTTTTCGCGTCTGCTAATTTACCCGAAAAAGTTCGTGACCGCGTTGTCCATAATCGATTGTTTAATGCTGCAAAATCGAGCGCCGGCGAACCCTCGACCCGATTATGCTTCGTGGTAAAATTACAAACTCCGCGTCACCCTAAACGCTCCTTTCTTATTTTTCACCCTTATACTTTCTGAGCGGGACTTGCGCTCATTCTTTGCAGTCTAATAAATACATTGAAATTCAAATTATTACCTTTGTCGCGGCGGGTATTACTCTTTCAGCTCGAAGGTCGTGTATGGCGGACGAAAAAAAAGGAGTAATCATTATGTCTAGCGCATTGAGAGTTGACTTTTTTTCGTACGTGGACTCGAGACGATGTGAGAATTCCCATAAAATCCGCTTGGGATCATTTTTTTGTTTGTTTGCAAAAAGCCGTCGCGAAACTGCCCTTCGGATCCTGCAAGAGGCTTAAAAGCGTTTTTTGGAAAAAAAATAGCAAAAAATTCGTCGGGTTGCGGTTTTGGTTTACGTCGCGAGCGATGATAGTAAGATACGAAGTCGCAGGTGTAACTAAGCGCAAACCAGAATATGGGACCGCGCGTTTTTTCGAGTCAGCCGAAAAACGGGATTTACGAGCGCGACGACCGGGAAAAAAGAAAAAGAGCCGAAAAAGCAGACCGTCGCCTATGTAAATTGTTTTTAACGTATTTATGTTTCCGCGATTGCCGGAATTTCGGACTAGACGAAAAATCGCTGTCCCATAACTTTGGGGCGTTATTTAAAATCAATTCGCGCCGGGAAAAATTGGGGGGATGATGGATTCGGTTTAAAATGTGAAACTGCACTTCGACCGAATGAAAAACCGGTCATTTTCAATAAGCATAACAGCACGAGACATTAGTTTCCGAAACGTTTTAACGGAATTCGGATCGCAGATGTTGAAAGTACACGCCTGTTACGCTAACGCTCGTCTATTGCGCGAGCCGAAATGTTTGATGAATGATGCACATTGTCTATGAAAAATTGTCAATTTCAGCATGGGAACGTGGCGCGGTTGTGATCCAGCGGCTGGTAATTACAGCGAATTGGCGAACTCGGCGAATCGATAAACAACTCCTTGCTGCGTCAAGTGCGAATTAATCAACGCGGAATTGCGCAAAGTAATCGAAAATTGGTTGGGGGAAAAATGGGCCTAAAATCGAGTTACTTTACGCATGACCGAGTCAAAATTCATGGCGTAAGTGTCTGGATGTGACGTTTCTATATTTAGCGGAATAACGTTGTGTGAGTAAGCGGTGACGTATGTACTTAGAGCGTAGAAGGGACAAAAGCCGTAATACATTTTATGATAATCATTACTCCTCAATTACGCCGAGTATATTTATGCTCCCCGTATTCTCACCGTGGGATAATAAATATTTTATAGGAGCGTACTCGAACGCCTAGGTTCGGTTTGCTCAATTTCTGCTAAAATATTTTCTTTGGCATGAACTCATCTTAATTAAATAAGAATTTTTTTCAATTAAACAAATTTTAATTGAATTTAAAACTGGTTATTTAAAAAATATGATTATTTATGTCTGTAAAATTATGTCATTTTTTCGATTTTTCCCGAAAAAACAAAAAACATTTTTTTTTGATAATTGTTTTCAATCGGCTAAAATAAATACTTAAACTGGAATTTGAATAAGGCTCTCTAAAATAGTACATCATTTTTATCCTGATTTTTCCTGTTTTTCCTGATTTATCCTGATTAATATAAAAAAAACTTTTAATAAATGATTCTGGTAACTAATATCAAAGTAAAACATTAAATTAATTAAGTCATCGTGTATTTAATTATTTATTTTTATTATTATTTTAATTACTTGTTTTTCGTGAGAACAATGTCGACTATAGAAGAAGTGTGAAATTAAATCATGACAATCACCAAATCGACGCACTTTTCGGACAATACGTCGCATGTCCTCACTCTGCGCTTTTTCCCAGACTGTGTTGATTCATGCAGCTCAATACTAGAATCGCTTCGCAGTAGGGTCTATCCGGCCACACTTAAGCCTACGTGAAACGAAGTTTAGATGGATGAAGTAAATTAATGAGAAACACTTTGTGATAAATCATGCTGAACTCAAGCTGAGTGTCGCATAGGCTATTTACCGCCGTTATCCGAGTAGAAATGAAAAATTAATCAGCCGGAAATGAGTCATACATGTTTATGTCTTTCCTACTGTTACGTTGTTTACAACTCCAAACGAACCGCTACCAAAATCGATACCAATTTGTTATTTGGAATTTGTCGGACACACTTCGTTCCTGGTCACATTTGTCATTTCAAAAAATTGGAAAAATTGTAATCCGAGTAATTACTACGGCGTTTCACGACCCGAACGATCGTCCGGCGAATAGTTGCCAAAACGCCATTCACATTTTTTCGTTAGCTAAATGAACTCCGCTGCAACTTACCGACTCGTCAAACGAACAAGTTAAAAGCTCGCGGCGCGATTTTGATCACGGTTTGTCAGCGTCAAATAATTATGTTGCCGAGTTTAAAATTAACCGCGTTTCGCGTAAACTTAGACAGTGTCACGTTACGATTTGTGCATGAAACGAAGTGAACGAAGTTTCGAAAGAATTAGAGAGAGCATCGAACTGTTTTAACGCCGTTTTAACGTCAAACGGAGCCGTCGAAACAAAAATGTAAGTACAATAATTAAATTCGCGGGACGGTGTAATTTCGTTGCTCCCGAGGTCGCACTTGGTTTGTCGCGGCGACTTAGTGCGGAGAGCTTTTTACAACTTCGTTGCTGCAAAATGGCCAGTTGAAAGCGGTCGTAATTAAGGTATTACGCAAGTTTCGCCATTAATTGAAATAGCAAATAAAGTCGATTAAACAACCGCGTCGCCAGAGGAAAGTTCCGGTTACTTACAGTAAATATGCTCGACGGAACTAACGATCGACGTTATAACCCGTCACTTAGCTACAAGTGCGTTCGCGCGACACTCGCCGGACGGTCGCTAAATTTAAACAACTGCCGATTATGAACTGAAAATAAAATGAGCCGTCGTGGAACAAACGAGAATATTTAACTCCGGCAATTAGGATGTGACGGTAACTTACGCGAAATTTATTCGCAAACAATTGCGAATGAACGAGATCAGAGGAAAAAATGTTTTAATGAAGAGAATCAAAAAAATAAAATCGTACATTTCTGTATTCACAATCTGGACGATTTAAAAAAATAATGCCATTTATGGAATGTAATTTGAATTTAAATGTCAAAAAATATGTTACTTTATATAAATGAGAGAAAATAACATCTTTTGAAATTCAGGAACATCGAAAGAGTTATATCTAATTGAACGCCTGGAAACTTAAACTCTAACCTAAAATTTCTAGTTTTAAATAGAAGTTGACTGAACCGAACTGTCCATTCAAAGTTTCTATTTTTCTGTATTCGTTTTTATCAAAAAAATTTTTTAATATAGTTGCGACTGCAAAAAGTAAATAATACTCTCCTTTGCGAACTTTGCCGGCAGCCTAATTTTATCATGATTTCGGACTATCATTGTGACTTCGTTACGAGACGCGATCGCTGGAAATTGTCGTTATTTTTGTCGAGGCAAAAACGAAATTATAGTGGCGCGAGCCTCGTAATTGTTTTGCCCTAAAATGGTGCACAAACAAGTAGCCGAATAATTCGATCGGTTTTCACATTTTCACCATTTTTTTACGACAACAGATCGCGCGCTTCAATATAGCGCCGAAAAACATCGCGTTGCTATTCAAACTTGATTATGCACCTTAAATTTAATTATGCTTATTCAAATTCGAGGAACCAATTCAGGACGGATTGATTTTTGTCGGACGTATGTGTTCGCCGCGTTTAGCAAAGGTCACTGCGAACCGCGATTCCGACGCTGATTTCCGCGAAACGCCATCGAAATTGATCGCGCCCGCAAATGACTTCGAGTGCGTCAATTTTCCGGACGTCACCGGCGAACTTTCATCGCTGCAGCGGAGATTTGTATTGGATCGTTTGAATAGTCAAACAGGAAAATCCTATGCGCACTTTGCGAATACCGTATCATCGTGCCAGATGTTTTTCTGCGGAAGCCGTAAGAATACGATTCTTTTAGGGTGACATTTTTATATGATAAAATGTTGAAAGTCACAGTTCAAAGGGAGTGTTTAAAAAAGTCAAATTATCCCACTGGATACTGTTTCAAAATAAATCAAATTTGTGCTAGAAGCTAATAGTTTCAAAACTATTCTGAGAAAAGTCCGCAAATAAGACCCTGGTAGAAAAAGTGCTGCAAATGTTTGAAAAGAAGTCTGCAATAATTTACTTACTTACTGTGTAAATAATTTGAAAAAGATCTAGAAACCCTGCATGTATATGGAA
>JABFPB010001468.1:0-25131 GCA_022817645.1 Ceratoteleas bidentatus | reverse complement strand
TTTCAGCGGTTTTCATACGTCGTAATGACGTTCGTCACTGTCGTCGAAACGGTGTTTCAAATCGACGTCGATACGACGTTGTTCCGACGTCTTTACCAACGTCGGGCGTTCGTATCCGACGTCGTTTCGACGTCGATCCTGGTTTCAATTTCTGCCTGGGAGATTATTTACTGATGAAAAGAATTATCTATTGTTTTATTTCTGCTTTATGTTTCAAATGACAGAACATTTCAAGATTTAATTTTTGTACTTGGCCAGGTCTTTTCAGTTGTAATGAATCTCTTGTGGGTTTTATATATATTATTTTACGTAAAATGTAGAAGATATAAACGTGACATTATTAAGGGAGCGCAATGGTTAATAATAAATTACATGAAAATACGTTTAAAAATATGTAGTATTCAAAATGATTGAAATCAAGTTACTAAAAATAAATACAAAGTAAAAATAACAATAAATTATTATTTTTCATAAGTACATAGTTATGAAATAACTAGCGTTATTAACTATAAATTATGATTTTTTTGTGCATAAAAGTAAACACATTTTACATTACATTTAAAGAAACATAGTATTACAGAAACAACAAAGAATGGAAAGACTGCAATAATACAATTGTAAACGTTACATTCCAAATTAATAGTAACGTTTACCAAATGCTATAAAAAGTACTGTATAGTAACCATTACAATACAAAATTGCGTACGTTCCCATGAATCCTAGCAAAGAAGACAAAACAGTAGATGGCGAGTACCATTTTGTAACCATTACACACAATTTTTCTCTCAGTGTAGTGCCACGACAAAATCGCAAAACCAAATCATTAAACTCCCAATCGGAGGGACGAACGGAATCGCCGACAGCGCCATCCCGCCTCGTCGTCATCAAAGTTCAGTTTTATACCATTTTCGGGGTCGAATTGTAATTCGTTTTTAACTCCATTGCATCACGCGGACAACATCGGCTTTTCAGTTTTTGGTTCAGCCTCTCAGGCCATCCCGCATGTTGTCCTGTGCGATCCAATGCGACATCGATCGAGTGGCCTTATGAACCTATCATGAACTGCTTCGTTGCATTTATCGGCTGTGACTCTTAGGGACCAACGTGTGCGTCAGTTGGAATTAAATGAACGCATGTAACGATTTATTTCCGCGCAAGGATAACAGTTGTAATGCATAACGTAAGGAACATGACTGTCTACAAATGTTGTACATATCTGTAGTTGACTCTCGATTTAAGGACGTCGGACTAAAAGAAAGCCAAAACGATGTGTCAGCTGATTTGACCGCAACGCCCCTCGGATGTTCGCCTCTACCTCAGAGTCTATTTTTGAACTTGTTATTACAAAGTTGAAACGAGTTTAACCGAACTGTTAACTGTATACATAGATATTTATCGGACAGTCTATTGGGAATCACCTGGCAGCGACGTCGCTTTGTTTCCACATCCTTAAATACCAGATATATCACCTGTTATCGTGTAAAGAAGTGTCTACGAAACGACTACGAACCTGTTTTTGATATAAACCATTATAGTATATGCCAGAGTTCGTGGATACAAACCCTGTTGAAAAATGCTGACAGAGTCCCAATCGCTTTTGTGCGGTTTGAATCCAAATTCGGATACAATTGCGTCAACGTGATTATCTTAATTATATGAAATACGTATTCATTATATTAGTTTCTAATCTAATGACTATTGTTTTTTATGTAGCTTGTAAATACTTTAACTCGACGTTTTCGATAATTTCGGCAGGTTTAGTAGTTTTTTTCAACAGGGAAGTCAAGTTGTCGCTCGAATACGACGACTGAGCTTACTTCCACCGGCAGACATTTAGTCTGCCAATCACTGTTGCTTGCGCAGAATTCCGCAATCGCTAGACAGTTTGATGTCGAGAATTAATAGTTATAGTAATTTTAAGTCAGTAAGCGAGTTTTGGGGATTGAGAGGAACTGCGGTTGAGTTCAGAGAGTGAAGTGGGAGAAGCGAGAGGGGAGAAACGGTTCAAACTGAACTGAAATTCGTACAAATCAGTTGAAGAGAGTTGTCAAACTGAATGTAATTGTAAATATGTTGTACTGATTTGTTAGATCGTGTATATTTTAAATGGTATCGACTTGTACAGATAATTTTGTATCTATTTGGTAAGATAGCTGAGAAAATGATTTTCATGAAATTCGATTTGGTCCATTGCACCTAACTTTTGTTGTTGGTTTTTTTTATTATCAATCTAGGTTTCACTTTTATTTGTTACTTCCTTTATTTGGTTTGTTTACTTCTGTTTTATGTTTGAAGCAGTTGAAAAGATGTATTTTTAAAATTTCAAAAATATTAATAGAAAATTGTATATAGGCAGTTGATCACTGAACTTCTTCACTGCCAATATGAACGGTAAAATTATTCTTTCAGACCATACATATCTACATTTGAACACCATCCAATTCATTTTTTTATGTTGCATAATATTGCTATTCCGTAAAATTTTATTTTTAACTTTTCGTATTCTAGAATATAAAATACGAAAGTAGTTTTATATTATTTGTGTTGATATTAATGTGACTGATTGGCAGAATGTCAGACCAGATTCGGAAATCACGGTAGAAAATATGTTTTGCCAAAAACTTTATATTGAAAAAAGAAAGTCTTAGATGTTTCAAATAGTTTTATACATATTCTGCATTAAAAAAAATATTTTTACCACATTATACTGATATTTTACTAAGAAATTGTGGAAATTTATATGATACAATGTTTTAATACCTGTTATTATTAGAATATTATCAATGTGTACAAATTTTCTATCGTAAGAAAATAAGTCACAAAAATCAAATTAATTTTACGACGAATATCAATAGGTGAAAATCAAAGCCTTTTTATTTGTCAGAATCTTGGCATTTAATTTTACACATTCGTCTTTGATGCCCGACTCTTCGAAGAGAAACCTCCGAATTATGTGAGGTCTCTCAATCCCTATTTTTCTCAATCGAGGATCAACTATCTTACCAAATATAAGTCTAGTTCAGTTCAATTTGATTCAACACCATTCAATTTGTTTCAGTTCAGTCTCAGTCAATTCAGGTCAATTTAAATGATACAACCCGGTTGATCCTACTCTCGCAAGTTTATCTGCGCAAATGACACACTTTCACCTCAACGTCGGGGTTACAAGAATTTATTCATGTATAATAATTTATTTTCAATAAAATGTTTATTTACTAATAAATGCTTACATTTTTATTATGATTATTGTATAACATAGTTTAACAACAAAATAGGACGATTGCCCCACCAGTTAAGGGAATCGTTCACCGAAAATCTGTGAAAAATCGATTTTATGGAATCAATTTTAATTCCATATTTTATCACTTATTTTATCACACTTTGTGATGTGTAATTGAACGTATTGTTGATTGACAATAGAAAATCTATATGAAAAATGGTTTATTTTTCTATATTCTTTTTTAATCTGGCCTCAACAATGCAGAAAATGTTTACAATCACAGATTCCCTTATGAAATCGCTAATCTAAGTGTATTTGTGGCATTGTAAGGATGACATTGTTGTATCATAAAAATCGTTGGAATCGTTGAAGATAACTGAAAATTGCATGAATCGTCAAATCATTAGATCACTCGATCACGTGAATCGTTTTGTTTCCTTAACTGAGGTTTCATTTAAACTTCATCTGAACTCCATCTCGGTTTTATGATTGATCATGATTAAAATGTTCAAGCGATTCAAATTGGTTTTATGAGAGTTTCATTTTCCCGTTATTGTAAACTCATAATGATTACATCTATAATTAGTTTCATTCCACAGTTGAAATCTTTCAACTCTCACCGAGGGTGCATTTAAATGAATTGCCACTGTTTATTGTTATTAAATGAACTTTAACCGGTGGTTCGAGAGAAAAGTTTATACTCTTCAGATCTTATTTTCTTACCAAAATAAAAACGTTTCTTAACCCCTATATACTTGATGCAAACCGAAAAAAAATTTCCAATGGCTACTTTGGCATACGATTTCATTTAATTACAAAATCATTCCAACAATGACTTCATCTGTTCGCACTTTTCGCGATGAAACGAAACATACAGAGTCCAATTTCACGCGACATTTCCTCGTAATCGTAAACGCTCCCGACAGCTGTACAATAATAACCGACCAACTCACAGCCGCAAAGCGCCCTCCACAGCGAGCTATATCTTTCCTTGCAATCCGCGCGCGTTAAGACTGAGGAAAACGTTTCTTCCTACTTGTCTAGACTAGACCCAGAGTAAATTGCTGTGTCAACGTTAAACTGAAGAAACTTAACTAGGTGACCCGGTAATTTCTGGTTAGATTTTATACCTCTTTGTGAGTTGTGGATTTCTGTTGAATTTATAATAAAAGTCAAGTTGGATTTACTTTAATCTTATGTAAGTGTAATGTGCCTATGTTCACAATAATTTAGATGAAATAATATTTCATTCCTTATAATTCCCAGTTGTACCCAGCTGTGTATGAGTGTACATGAAATTTCATATTATGGCTATGAAATTTCTGTTGCACGTTTCATATTATTTTAGACTCTTCTTTTTGAAACTCTATGCAGTTAGTTTTGTTGAAATGTTCATACTATTACAGACTTTATTAATTGAATGAATTAATATTATTAATTTATTTATGACTGTTGGAAACATTTACAAATAAGACATCGTTTTTGATTTTTTACATGTTTATTATCGAATTATCGAATATAAAGAATGTAATGTACAATTTAAAACGCAATTAAGCAAAATCCTCAATTAACATTGAGGTTTCCTTCTGAAGGAGCATCCTTCTGTGAGTCGTGCCTTTCCACCTGTGGGGGTGCACAGTATCGTACGGCAACCATCACATTCAACTGGTTTTTGTGCATGAGAAAAGATGGTCTTGATGGCGTAACAACCAGGACATTTGACATCCATGAAATAACTGTTTGGTTTCTGTACGAGCCTTTTCAGTTTATGACGCCTCTTTTCCTCTGCTGGGTGGGGGTGCAGAAAGTCCTTTGCAAGTGGCATTTCGCTGTCGAATAAAGTTTAACAGTTAGTACAAGCCATTCTAAATCTCAGCAATTTTAACCCTAACATTTTTGCGACTAACAACTTCAAAAAAAAAAAAAAAAAACATTTGCTCTCATTAAATTTTTGATACACTAATTTTTTATTCTGAATATCAAACTGATTAAATTCTGTCTTTACGGAATATGTAGTTCCCTTATTAAGTTAAAATAATAAGAATTGGATAAAACTTTAATCTGGTTTATTTCAAGGCTACCATTTGATTTGTCAAATTCCCAAGCATTTCGATCTATTTCTGGGTACTTGAATTGATTGAAAATTTGGCAAATTAAATATTAATATTCTAAGAACCCAACTTTAAGGTTGTATAAATTTCTTATTTTTTTCATTATTCATAAATAATGAACAGCTATTGAAGTGTTGTTTATAACATTTGAAAAATGATCTAACAGAACTCAATGCGAACAGAAAAATCAAAATTTACTATGTAAGATGGCACTGTTTACGTAAATCATTAAAATTACAAAATTACAGAAAAAACCAACAATTTACAAAAAATATTTCTTTATTTTTTTATTCAATTCAATAAGAAATTCACATTTATTATACCAAGAAACAATCAAACTAGTACTATGAAGATAATAAAACATTATTAAACTAATATGATCATATTTTCACTTCTTGATACCCTAAATATACGGTTCTTCATAGGAGAACTACCTTATTTTGGTAAAATAACCTAAAAAAAAAGTGACTTTATAGCTTGTTCACAATTATTTCCTTTTATTTACTTCCAACTCTTTTAAACTCAGTTATATTAAATATTAAGAAACAAATAAAAATATTTACATCGTCAGTTGCCTAAATTTGTGAAAAAGCAAACAAACTAGATTTCACATTGTTGAAAATGTCAGTGCTCGACACACATAACCAAAATTCACTCGACACTTTTTTGTCAAAATTTAACTACAGTCTGTCGTGAATAATGTCGCTTCGTCGTTTATTGCACTTTACCCGATACACGATTAATCGAAATCGTCGAAAAGGGCAGTTTACGTGTAAACCACACGAAAACGTGTTTTCAAAAACACAATCTGCTCGCTAGCCGGGACCGGGCGGCGTTTAACCCCGAATCGGCACAGTTTTTTGCGGCCCGCGATATCTCAAATTGTAAAGAGCCCTCCCCGAAATTGAGTCGAACGCGATTTTCGCAATTACTCACCTTATTTATTCGTTCTTGAAGATTTCGTGATACTGCACAAGATTCACTTCAATTCACTTGTACCCGGAATTACTTTCTGCTGCATTGACTTTCCCTTGCGTTCCGTCAGATGGCACTAAAGACGAAACCACTCGAGCGCCCTCTCGCCTCTCTCCGCGGCACTCTCGCAGTCAGTGCACTTGTCCGCGGAGTCGCGTTCGCGTCTCCCGTCCGACGCGCGTCAGCCCCGATCCCGACGTCCGCGTTATCTCGCGCGTTTCCCGGACTGTCGTCGGCTGACACGCCGCGACTCACCCGCGACTGCCTCCCGGAAGATGTCGCGTGCCGTCTGCATCCGGAACAAAGCGCGAGACAACGTCGACGACAAAGCAGCCCGCGTAAGTTTGGCGACGGTTACGCGTTCTGACACGCTTTGTCAGCGAGACAGCTCAAAGCGGATTTATGTTTTCGTCCTGTTCCGGTGAAGGAACAGGACGAGGATCCGCGCAGGAGCGAAATAATTATTGTAGCGGATTATTGCACGTGCGTGCGCGCGCAGGCGATGAAAGGAGGCAATTTTCGGGATGAATGAAATTGCAGAGTGATAGGCGAAGTGCAGATTGAAGTGCATGTTGGAGAGTTCAAGATTTATTGGGGAATTTCGTTCGGTTGAAATGATAAGCGGAATGATTCACTGAGATTGAATCATAATTCTGTGGAAAAATGGCTTGGGAAAGGAAATAATTTGACTGATTGTTAGGAAAGAATCGAAGATGACTTTTTCCTATGATGAATTGTTTGAAAAGTTCCAAAGGTGATTTGGAGTTAACAATGTTATTTTAAAAAAAATTTTACACTAATGTCTTAAGAAAACAAGTTATGACTTTCTGCATAAATTTCAGTGAAAATCAATAGGTAATTCCCGTAGACGATTTTGCGATGCAATATCGACAGATTTAATAAGATCTCTATTGGTTTTCCGTCGGAATGTATAATTTGTTTTCTCGACAAATATTTCGTTTTATGTCTGCAGATGGTTTGTTTTGACGAAGATTAGACGTTGGAAATGTGATGTCATGTTGGGATTTGATTTGTTTATTTGCCATAATTCACATTATCAGTTTTTTGTTTGTAAACACATCCTCCTTCCTTTTGGAACTTGGTTTCGAAGTCGAAGTTAGAACCTTAGAAGGCCAGTTATGAATGGACGTTTGTTTAGCGGTTGCAACTCGGTTGAGTGATTTGTCGTAGGACTGATGTCGTTCCAAGGCTGCAGTTTCAGATACATTATTTATCCCACTAAGTTTTGCTGGAACAATGGGGAACAAAGGCAGTCAAAGTATATTTGGATTATTGGATATAAATACCAAAGGGCTTTGTACCTGAGTGACTTCACAGAACTAAGTGACGTTAACAGAAGGAAACCTGGAATTTTGTTTGTCCCTTGTGTGTTTAGGTCTATTAGTGAAGTCAAACTGACCAAATAAAAATATAATTGCCTGAATAATCAGTATTAGTAACACTCACAACAATTGCTCCCCAGTAATATTTTCTGAGAAAGTTAAATAGCATTGTATGACTATTTAGGAACAAAGAATAAACCTACCTTTCTGAAGAGAAAATTGAGAGTTTTTTGTAAATATTGAAACAAAATGTGGTCTTTCTACGAAAATATTTTAAGTGACGAACTTTAAGGTCTATTTGTAACTATATTTCGTGCAAATGGCTCGGTCGATAGCAGATCGCGTGGTGCAATTTCATGAGAGGGTTTATTGTTCTCTGATCCACATAGCATTATTTATATGCGAGTCTCGCAATATTCGCATTCGGTGTCCACAAGTGCCGGTCCAAATCGCTTGACTTACGTCATTATCGCGACTGAGATCTCATTGGCCGGTGAGCACGTGTTCCGCTCCGAAATTTCACTGACTCAGAGTTCTACAATGACCCTTTTTTACACATTTGCATTTATTTGTCGTTTGAGTTACGATGAAAAATCTTGCATAATCTTGCAGTATTTGCTAATTATGTCAAATATGTGACTATTGCGACTTTCGTATTTGTGAAAGAACATGGTATGGCTGTGTGTCACAATATAAATAAGTGCAGTCATGTGTCTTCGTCAGTGTATCACTGGTGATATAGATAGAATGACAGCAGAGAGTAACGTCAATTATTGGTTTTGTCGGAGATAAGCGAAACACTGGTATTGCATTTGGGAATGCCAAATCTCGACAATGGTTTAATTTGTTTAATATTGAGTAAATTGACAGGGTTTTGTGAGTTTGACATTGTTTGAAATTGTTGGTCTTTAAAATATGATTTAGAAAGTAGTGCAAAATCGATCACATTTTATACTAATTTCTCAGTTTTTGTAAAAATAAATTAAAATCTTAATTATACTGAAAGCCGTTGATTTGATATTGCAGAATGAAAATGATCACCCACTTTTCGATTAATATCGCATTTGTGATAATAAATATAATAAACAATATTAAAGTAAATTAAGAGTTATTGAAATATTATTATGTCTCAATATAATAATACTTATTATATAATATACAAATATAATATATAATCCACATAGACTTTTATATGGAAATTTATAAATTATTTATAGTATTTCTTGAATTAACCCTAGTTTGTGAAAGATAAACTGTTCACTTCACGCTCATTTGATCATATCTTAATACTTTTCAGGAAAAGTAATTTGCATGAATTATGAATATATGAGATTTATAAATTATTTACAGCTCAATGCAAACTTAATCATTCGGATTGTTTTAAAAAGAAGACACTAACCTTTTTATGTCTTGACAAATATTTGTTTGAGTTAAATAAAATAATCACATATACATTTGTGACCAACTCTGCTATTAACTGATAGCCGTAATATTTGAAGAATAATTTCCGCCCAGTTATATAAATACAACAAAATTCATTAAACACATTTTTTTCTTTAAACAAATCTTGAGTTTTGTCAACCCAGTTTATACTAATTTATATCAATCCAATTTCTATAAATGATACATTAAACTAACCCAAATTCATAATATCAAATCCATCTAGGTGTTCAAACTACAAAACGCTATTTTTGCAAGTGAAATCTCACCCCCACAATAATCTCCCTTTAACCAAAACAATTATCCAATAAACACCCCATTTAGACATTCTAATCAACCAGAACATGCAACTCTGAAAACTTGATACACTTCTAATGAATCTGGTCATGTTCCCAATAGCCCAAATGCAATAAAAAATTAAGATTCGACAATCAAAGCTCCCGGATTGCGATTTAATGAATTGCGGCGATAACGGCTGCTATTTCAAAACACTCCTAATGCACTCGTTCGTTTCAGATATGAAGAAGCATTCCGCAGTCTGACGTGACGAGCCAGCCACGTCTGTTGCGAGATCGGATCCTCCGAAGTCGGCCTTGAAGTCGCGCGGATTTTCCTGGTTGGGTGAATGCTGTTGACGACGCGGATGAAATGACGGTGCCACACAAAACCGCGAGAATCCGGCGCGCCGGCGGACCACGTGATCGCCAGCGACGACGATGACCGTTCCGAAATTCGACCCGAGGGATTTCGTTTCCGTTGTCCACTTAGGAGAGACCCCTTTGCGTTCTTATCCACTTGATTTTGCTTCGCCAAAATGACTGTCACTTACACTGCCGAGGTTGCCACTTGCAAGGGCTTTGGCTGTTTTTTAAAATTACTGCTCAGGTAATTTTATTATTATTGCATTATTATTTTTATGTATCATATTTGTATAATAATATTTATTATAATATAAAAAAATTATTTTAATATTTTATAAATAATGTTTGCAATTATTTCAGTATGAGATTTACAGAGTAATATGTAATGTGTAAAAATAATTGCTCTCGACGATTATAATTGAATATTATTTTTATGATATCGTGAAAAAGTTGCCACAACAAAATTCCTGGGAATTAGAGTTATTGTGCAGTTATTAGCGATACTTCAAATTAATTGCTGAGGTTATGTAACAATTGAACATTTTTATAGATGGTTTCATTTATATTGAAAAAGTGTAGCTTCGATTTTCGAGGTCAATAGAGTGTATTTTGTAATAGGATGTATTTTAGGTGTTTGTATCCTAAAATCATAATAATGAGAATTTCACGAAATTTTAAATGAGTTTCAACTACTGTAATTTTTGACAGCATTTTCTAGCTGATCTGACCTAAAAATGTTGGTTTTTTTTTGTAAAATATTAATTTCGAACAAGCATTAAATAATATTGCTTTAAGAGATGTTTATGGAAGTATGGAAAATTAATCATACCAAAGAGAAAAATATTCAGTTAATTTTGAAACACCGTTTCTCTCAGTAGAAGCTGTATTAACAATTGTGTGAAAATATTTCAAATAATCGTTAAACAATGTTTAAGAAACATTCATGAGAGAAGATAAAACGAAACATAACAGCTGTCACAAAAATACTTTCGAATGTAATAAATTGATATAGCACAACGTTTGAACAAATTAACAAAATTTCAAAAATATTTAATTTTGTCTATTAATATCATTAAAATCACAAAATTATTGAAATTATAGAATTAAGATAATGACAGGATATACTGACAAAAAAGTTGGAAGAAAAACAATTTTATTTCCTTAAAGGATAGGTCAGTAATATAGATAGTGAGAAGAGAGACTCAAATAATGTTACAAAGTCAACCAAATTTAATCTTGGTATATTTCTTATCATACAAAGGTCTTAGCAGCAATAAACTTGTCTGCAGTCTTAAATAATTTACGAACCTAGAACTATTTGTCCCACTAACAGGTACAAATTACTGCAGAAAATAAAAAAGACATTGGTGGATCAATAATGCATTATATTTTCTTACTTTTGATACTGTATGTTAATTACGGTTGTTTTTACTTTACATAGACTTTCCAGAAAATAGTTGTAAGATGTGCCAAAAATTACCTATCAATATAATAAAGACCATCATAATTCAATAGAAATTGAAATTCATAATTGCTTCTTTAATTCTTCATATCTAACGACATTAATTAGATATCAATTTTTTCAAACCAAATTGAAAACTCTAAATGTTGAACTCTACAAGACATCTATAAAGTCTTTCTCTCCAATCATCACTCCAATTGAATAATCCTCTGTCATCCCACACCAACACTAACTCTGTTCCAACTAAATAATCTCGTCCCCAATGATAAACAAAACATTAAAAACCAACAATTGCCGCGCATTACATAACATTTAGAAAATGCTCCGATAAGCTCCATTTCCTTCCCAAGACGATCCCAACCACCGTAAGCTTCAAAGAACAAATCCTGTGAAAAAATTTCATATGAGTTCTCATATGTGAAATTAACATGATTTCTCATCTGAGAACTCATACGGGACCAGATCTCATAAGATCTCATATGAGATTTCTCAAATGAGATATCACGTCCCATATGAGATATCATGAGTTCTCATATGACAAATCACGTCCCATATGAGATATCATATGAGTTCTCTTATGTGATTTCTCATATGAGAAATCATGTCAATTTCATTACGTGAACTCATATGAGATTTTTTCACAGAAAAGTCACCCGAAAACTTCCCAAAGTTCCCGACCTGCACAATCGTATTTTTGTCCCTCTATTTTTATCCCGCGACGCGGCTTTGTTGCTATTGCCCATACAGACTATAAACATTGCCGCTCGTAAATCCGTCCGAGAGCAAAATCGCACCGCCTGATATAACGCGATTTTTTTCATTTCCTTACATCGACTACAGCGACACCTTTGTGCTGCAGGTGGCGCGCGAGCATTTACAAGCTAGTCTGGAGGGACCTGACGTTATTTCTCGCCATGTATTATTCGCTGTCGCTCATCTACCGGATGGTCCTCAACTCGGAGCAAAAGAAATCGTTCGAGCAGATCGTCGAGTACTGCAACGAGCACAGCAGCCAAATCCCGCTTTCCTTCGTGCTCGGGTTTTATGTAACGATTGTTATGACCAGATGGTGGAATCAGTATACAGCCATTCCTTGGCCCGATTCTATAGCCGTGTTTGTGTCGGCGACGATACACGGCAACGACGATAGGGGTCGGTTAATGCGCCGAACGATCATGAGGTGATTTTTTAGGACCTTTGGGTGTTGGAAGGTAGCTGGAAAAATGGGTGGTGGCTTCCAGTGTTTTAAGTTCCTGCAAATTTCTAATAATTTGTTAGGAATTCTTAGGAAATGCTTCACAATTCCTATGGAAACTGAACAGTTCCTGCGAAATCTTAAGAATTCTGAAACAATTTCAGAAGAAAAGAGAAGAAATCCAGGCAGTGTTGCTAGAAAGAAGGATAAAGATCTCTTAAATTCATTTAATTATCATAGACTTAGGAGTATTTGTCTTTGTCTATCTGATATTATTGGGAACTAGGATTTCTCAAAGATCTAATAATTGAAATATTCAGCAATAATCCTGAAGTTTTCATGAATATTTTATTCAGAGACAGCAAAGAAATGAAAACATCAGTCACCTGACTATGTTTTGATATCAGTAACATTAGTTGATTAGGATGGTGGGGTGGAATGTAGATAATAGTAGGATCAAATTTTTGCAATGCAGTTCATAGACATATTGGATTGAAATTTAGTATCTACTAAAAGAATAGCTGGAAAATCCCTTGAAAATATAAGATTCCTGTTACAACGAGAATGTTTTTCTAATTTTCATTTTGAATGCACTTTATTAAGGAGTAATTGAAGATAGGTTAATTACAGCATGGAGAAAATTAAGTCTGAGAATCAAATAGTAAAGTAAAATATAGTGTATAAGATGATTATTTTGTACAAAAATAAGTTAACCAGGTACCCAACCTGGTTAAAAATTGTATGTAAAAACACATTTTTATATATTTATACTAATATAGTACAAAAATAGGACATGTCGTAGTAATGAACAAGGTCGTGAAAAATTATTATTTTTTATGACAATCATAAATTGATTTCCTTACATTATACTTTACCATTACATAAACTAAGGAAGACAATTTTTATTTTCTACATAATATATAAAAGACTAATATTTAGACCTCATTTCCATAAATTCAGATATGGAAATTCAGTTTTTATGTATCCATCTCTTCATTTTTAATAGAAACCGGATTTTATAGTGAGAGTCAGTTAATTGATTTGCATGACATAAAACCTCGAGAAATATCCACGAAAATAAACACATTTTTCCGCCTTCGAGTGACTAAACATTTTACTCAATTAATAATATTCAGTTAATAATACTGTCAGATTTATTTAAAGATACTGCACACTTTCCTATGTTCAAGAAACATTATTTCAGTTACTACAAATGTATTAAAAGAATGCACCGTAATTGTTCCAACTATAATTTAACATTTCTCTGCGTGACACCGTGACAGTGTAACGAATGTCACAAGTATCACGATCGATTGTATTTTAATGTCGGTCATGGAAAGAGCCAGTGTAACTTTAGCTTCTTCAGTGCGAATTATGCTGTACCTAGAATTTCATCGTAAGCCTAGAAGACAATATACAACAGTCGAACAATTCCAACAACAAATTCTAGACAAACAGCAAAATTACAGCAAATTCTTTGAAAAAAATGACAACTTAATGATACGATATTCGATTGGAGTAACACGCTTCATTGATAAAAAGTCACGAGTAATTTTGCCGCATGAGAAGTTAATGTCAATATTTATGTAGTTGCAGTTTCGCGCGTAATGCTCGTCTCAATGTTTTTCTTGTTAGTTCATTATAACGCGCATTACGTAAGGAGGAAGCGTGACTCAACATTGAAACCATAAACGCGATCGTTGTGACTGGCGATCATTGAAAGCACGAAAAACACCATTGTTTTCAGTCAAAAGTCTGAATTTAAATCAGTCGGACACGTGAATTGGATTTTAATTGAAATGAAAAGGGAAGAGTATGTGACTGGACTTTAGAATGAGAAAATGAGTAACAAAAATGAGTTTGGGTTTGCTTTCTAAATAAATAATCGTAAAGACATTTTTTGAGATACTAATAAAGACGAATTATTTAATTAAAACTATCAAATTTTAAATGTTAAGTTTTTAGTAAGGCCAATTAATAAGCAAAGTTACAATAATATTAATCAAATTGCTATTTCAATGGTAGTATACGTAAATGAAATATACAATTTGTCTCTGAAATAAAAATTGATCGATATACAAATGATCGAAATAATTTTAAAAAACTTTTTCGGCAATTTAATAATGTTGCGAAGAAAAATCAAAATCTCCAAAAATACCGTTTAAGGTATTTATATAATACCTTAAACAAAGTAAATAATTTGTTTATTATTTGAATAATAATGTATTTTTAGGCAATTCTGTTACGAATATGTTCGTTTCGCTAACTTCACAATTTTTCTTAAACATTCACTTCTTAAAATTCGAGACATTTAGCATGGAAATTTTATCAATTACATCGTTAGTGTATCTACATATAGACAGATAAATACGTACAATTTTCGATTTCTCGCAAATGATGTAGTAAACCATCTTCAACTTGTACGAGTATTTCCTTGTATTATGAAGGAAATTCTGTTAGCTTTTCATTAAAATCTATTCGGTAAACAAAAAAATTAGACAAAATGTACTGTTTGCATATTAGTTTCCTATATCTCCCGTGTATTTTTGTGCAACTTTGATATTAAATACCTCAGCTTCCAGACAGTAAATCTTAAGATTTGAGCAAAATGTGAGTCATTGTTTAAGGAGGTTTCGGCACGAACTGTTTTATAATGACATTTCACAGTTAAAAAAATTGAATATTAAATCAACTTAATTGAAACGAAAAGAGGAAATTATATTGAAACCCGCTAGAATGTCAAGAAAAATATTATATTTATTTTCGCATTGCTTTGACATTACCAAATAAATATACACGTAAACATACATCGAATTCCTCGTCGTTGTAGTCAAGTATTAAATTATTTAAATATTGAAATCACATTTAAAAAATTTGACCCAATTAGGGTTATATTCTCAATAATTTTTATTGAAAAATAATTTCAAGCTCAAATGGCTGTTATTTTAATTAATTACAGATTAGAATACCCATTTTTTTCTCTTAAAATATCTTGAACTATAAACTCATACTAAACAATTTTGGTAATAAATATAACCCCAACTAACCATTTACCTTAAATTTAATTCGTGCAAATTTGAAATAAATTCTACAAATTCCAAAATATTTCAATCAAACACTACACCATTACAAAAATCCTATCTTAACTATCACTAAAAAACTGTTCAATTACGCATTACTCCATATTTGCGAACCATAAAATGACCCGATCCCTTTTCAGGTACATTTGTTTTTGCCTGACCCTCGTCCTCTCGAACGTGTCCCCGCGTGTGAAGAAGCGCTTCCCCACCCTGGAGCACTTCGTCGAAGCCGGCCTCCTGGTGGACAACGAGCTGCAGATCATCGACTCGCTGAACAAGAAGTTCCCGAAGCCCAGCAAGCACTGGCTGCCGATCGTGTGGGCCGCCAGCATCGTGACCCGCGCACGCAAAGAGGGCAGGATACGTGACGACTTCGCCGTCAAGACGCTCATCGACGAGCTTAACAAATTCCGCGGCAACTGCGGCAACCTCATCACGTACGACACGATCAGCATACCGCTTGTCTACACGCAGGTGGTCACCATCGCCACTTACACCTACTTCCTGACCAACGTGATGGGCCGGCAGTGGGTGCAGAGCAAACCCACAGCCTCGATCGACCTGTACTTCCCGTTCTTCACCACGCTGCAGTTCTTTTTCTACATGGGCTGGCTGAAAGTCGCGGAGACCCTGATCAATCCGTTCGGAGAGGACGACGATGACTTTGAAGTCAACTGGATCATTGATAGGAACATTCAAGTATGGGACTGGAGGATTTCTTGGGATAAATTAAGTTTTTTAATTCTTTAACATTTTTTAAATATTTTTTAAACATTGTTTAACATTTTTAAGCATTTTTTAAGCAAAATGCTTTTTAACCATTCTTTATAATGATTTCATAATATTTTTTATTAAATAAAATTATTATCTGATATTTTTCAGGTAGGATACTTGATCGTCGATGAAATGCACCACGAACATCCGGAATTGATCAGGGACCAGTACTGGGACGAGATTTTCCCGATGGAACTGCCATATACCGCAGCGACCCAACCGTTCAAAGAGGAGCATCCTGAGCCTTCCACGGCGAACATACAGCTTTCAGCGGCACAGCAGGAAATCCTCCCTTCGGCCGTTCGAATAGAAGACATGGCGCCTGAGTACGGATCGAAGTTCCGGACGGACACCGCGGATGACGCGGTGTCTGGCATCCACTTCATCGCTGGCGGAAAATTGTCTCGGTACAGCCACCGGCTTAATAATAAAACCTGCACCAAACCTACGTGAATCACGCTGTATAAATACTCTGCCGTTAATGACGATAATCAGATGTTTCATCAGAACACACCGAAACAACGGCGAGCCGAATTTCATTTCATTTGGACCTCGTCCAATGACATTCCGACACTCAGAGATATTCAAATTTCATTGGATGATGATTCTTATCTACGTATTCTAAATAGAAATTGATTCGTCAATAAATTAAACAAATAATAATTACAATTAATAATAAATATAATTAATATAATATAAATTGGAGAATCACCGAATTTTATTTGTATTACTATTTATTATTGCGAAATCCTCAACTCGTTTACAGCGGAAATTTTCCTCTTCAAAATCGTCCTTGTTTCTTAATTTTTTCCAATTTTCTCAAGTCACGCAAAGTTCCAGAGGGACTCGTCAGTTTGCACTTGGTTATATAATTCTGTTTAATTAAGGTTTTCCGAAAACCACTCAAGATAAATTAATCGCATGAAAAAATAGGTCACGTGTTTTTACCGTCGTTTCTTTCACTCTTTAGAGCTGTGTAAATTACACTATAGTGTCAAGGTCCCATCCTACTTGCGCGACCGCGAACAATTTAGTTATTGCAAGTAGGAAAAAAGTTTCCGTGCAACTCGTCCATATCGCTGTTTGATGAACTTTAATAGCCTTCTTTAGCCGGTTAGGTGCAATAATAATTGATTGGTTGTGACGCTGGTATAACGAGCATTGTTAATCTTTCAGAAGTGGCAGCCGGATTAGCACCAGAGAGCGAACAGTTAGCGAGGGCTCGACTTCCAGTAACATCGGAGGTTCATTGCCCAGGATAAACAGTGTGACCAATGTCTTGAAACGGATTTTCAATAAAGAAGACCGGACCGATGGAACCAAGACTCCGGCAAGGTTACCCAGTTCAGCGTCCCAGGCGTCGATCGTCAATCAGAAACCTGGTGCGAATTTATTTTAATTGAATTTTTTATTACAAATAAAATACAACGTTAATCTATTAGAAAAACAGTTTCATTAAGGGTAACAATGAATGTTAAATAATAAAAAAAAATCATTTTTTAATTATTTATTTAATTTAAAAGTTAATAAATTAATTTTAATTAATTTTATTTACTTAAATTTTACTTAAATTGTATTAAAAATAATGAAATTTGTATACATTTGTCATTAATTTCGCTTTTTGATTTAAAAAATAGCAGGCTCGATGCGGATAGGAGTGATCGAAGAAGTGGATGAACAGATGACCATGACATCTATGCGCAACCATGAGCCGAGACCACATGTCCAGAGCATTTTCCCACAGGGTCCGCCTCCACCAAGTGCGCCAGTGAACGTACCGAAATCTAAAGAGACGCATCATGTATTTTCGGTCAGCGCTCCGGTTCAAGATTTGATCACCCCTGGCAGTAGTGCCGGGGGTGTCAGTCAGAGGAGGCACTCTAGAATTTACGATTCAAAGACAAACGTAGCCAATCAGAGTAGACGCACCTCCATGGATGCAACCATTGATTTCGGAGATGGCGATAACGTTTCGTTAGGTATATAATTGTAATTTAATCAATTCATTTGTATTGAGAGTGTAGAAACAGAGTTCAATTTTATGGATTGTGTGAAGATAAAAGTATAGATAAGTTCTGGATTTTTTAAATCTCTCGATTTTTCAATATTTTTCACTTACAATAAATCATCTCAACAAACCATTTGCACTTCATTATAAACAATGCACTAAAATAACCGTTTAGTAAACGATAATATGTCTAAGACTTGTCCCTCAGGTAATCAAAGCACGCGAAGTTCGTCTTCCACCGAGTTTAACAACGACGGCAGCGACGAGTTTACAAAGCTGAAAACCAAAAGAGAAAAGCAACGTCGGGATAAAGCTCTGGAGATGTTGGTTCGCAGTGTGAGCGTGAAGCGGAGGATTTCCGGCGACGACCCGGAAGTCGTGAACCTGATGGAACTCGTCGACGAGACTCCAAAAGCGGACACAGCAGAGGGTGCTAAAACGGACAGCAGTCGCAGAGGAAGCGATCTGGTGTAGTCGACTTGATTTCAGTTGACGGATAGGTCGTTTTTAAGCAATACTTGAAATGTTTTATTTATATGTCTGTCCGTCGATTGGACAGTTGGTGATAATTTTTTAACGGGGATAGGTAACACTCGATTGTGATATTGCGTAAGGTTCGCGTAGAATTTTGTGTGGACACATTTTTCATTCACCTTTAGATAATTCACATTTACATTGCGATCGTAAAACCACAATTATCAAGTGACAACGTTTTTCTTCCCTAAAATTGCTTTGCCTCAGAAAGTCAGTTTATCTGTTCATTTGAATTGAATTCTGTATTCCTATGACTTCATACTAAAGTTATCGTCTTCTGACGAAGTTTTAACAGAATTTTCGTTAGTTTTATTTTATATTCTCGTTACATTTAGTCTTTTGTTAACAAAAGTGAACCTTTGAATTGAAAAGGCAAACCTTTATGTCACAATTTCGGAATTTTTATTTGCTATGAGTTTTTTGTCTATTTTTATTACGATTTTTGTACTAAGTTATTGGACTAGAAATCGAATCGCATTTAATTTCCAAAGATAATCCTAATCGTTTCGACGGATATTTATTATAAACATTCTGAAATAATCATGTGAAATACAATAAAAATAATCTTCATCGGTTTCATTGAATGTCACATTAATCGTTCAAAAGGACCTTGCATGTGAATGTCGATAATCGCTGTACTATGAAAACCTGGAATCAAACTAATTTCAGTTTTTATACAGCAAAACTCTATTTGTTGAAAGCAGCCTAGCAACCCAATAGAAATTTTACATAAGACACATTCTTCCACACGAATAATTTATTCTTTTAAAAAGAAATGTTATTATTTTCGTCAACATTTGTTGCTCTCAACTTTTTGTGAAATTAAAGTTAAAGCGCTTTTATAACTAATCCCGCGTAGATGGTACTTGACGGAAGTGACTGATACGTAGCGATACGACATGGGTATAGCATATTATTCCATTCATCGATTTTCCACAACGTTACAACCTGTACTTACTCCGACGGACCGTTGATTTGCAATAACGTGTATCTCAAACTCCGCAATATATCTATACCATGTCACGTCACTCGCTAAAGTATTTCCAGTTGTAGTCTAGTGTTCTCTAATAGAAATGTAAAATGTAATTGAGTAAAAACTCCTCAAGTGTAACAGCAAATATGAACTTTGTCATATATACAAAGGAAAATATGAAAAGAATTAAAAATCCTTTAAAAAATCCATTTGACTTTCAAGTCAAATGGATTTTTTTATTTTGTGAAAGAAATAGAACATAATTTATTTTACAATGAGAATTCTCAAATTTGATTAATTGTCAAATTGAAACATTTTGCATTAAACGATTTTTTATGAAATATTTAATAAATATTTTTTGCAAACTATAATTGTTTTTATATAATGAAATGGCAATAAGAAATATCAAAATAGCTTAAATGTAAGAAAAGTTACACTTCAGGAATTTTTACTCGCAAATAAAACTTGTAACTCTACAAGTTTGTACAATAACAAACGAACGACAGTTCGTGACAAGTAGTTCAATTTGTCGTGGCCTAATACAGTAAAGAAGCTTGATCGAAGCAATCAGCTGGCAGCTCGACTTCGATAACGTTGAGTTCGGCCGTTAGCAAAATGTAAATAAATGCGACTAAACGTGGCAGCGACCGGTCGACTTTTTAGCGACTTATTTCAGCTACACGTGCGTTATAGTACATATCATTTCCGAGCATCGACTCTGCGAAAGTATTTCATCGTTGGGCGAAATTTCTCATTTTCGGGCGAAATTTGTTAGACGCTGAATCGTAAGCACGAACTTCCGACTTGGCTGATACTTTTGTTACCCACATCGAACTCTAGACAATACTTAGTTCTAGTAGGCTCATCGAGGTTCAGTCGACTCCGCGAGTAGAATCGCGTTTGCTAAATGTCGGTTGAAAAGTATCTAAGGAATTTTCTACGAATGGGGGCTTGTTAGGAGGGTTGTTGGATCATTTGATTAATAATAGAAAAAGAGAGAAAGATAGAGAAAGTTTTAAGTTATAAAATTTGATATAAAATGGAATGAAAATGTACAATTTTGATAAACGTGAGAATTTTGCATATTTTGAATATATCGCAATATTGATAGAATTAATAAAAATATAATTACTTATCAAAATAGTGAAGAAAATAAAATAGATTGTAAGTTTAGTTATTTCCATATACAATTATTTTTAATTGTTAATCTAACAAAGGGAATTGTTTAACGAAAGAGCAAATTTCAAAATTATAGCAAAAAACTAAGCCTTTTTACTCAGTGAATCACATTTTTCTCTATTTACTATTACTCAAATGCATTCAGCAAATCTAACAGTTTTAGTAATTTTAATTGACGAGTTTTGGGTCGTCGCAAAAGCTGTGTTCGAATTTGTTACTGGAATTCTTCCAAGTCCGATAGGATGCGTTTCTTTGAACGTAACATCGTGAAAGTTACTGATATATGGTGCTTAAGCAGAGGTGAATTTGGAAATTAGTCAAAAAGGAAAGTGTTCAAGTCGAACAGTACGAATATGAAACTGAATTATTTTCTTATTCGTATCGTTGATCTTAATTTCATCGTAAGTTCTACTCTTTGTATCGATTTATCAATGCACTTTTCGATTTTTCTTTTTTATTAAATAGCTGTTTACGTCAGAAGACATATCCTTCTGTTACATGTTTGAAGCGATCAAAGTCTGACTTGTTCAAAGTTTCCAGAAAAATGGAGCATTGTTCCATTCTGAATCATGACAAAGAAAGTACGCTCTGAAAAAATTGTCTTTATTTCATTGCATACATTTACTCAACTTCGTCAATACATTTTTCGACCTTTTCAGACCGATTTCCGAATCCGCCGCTCTCGTTTACACATTCTAATGAGATATATTTTTGACAATCTATATGTCCAGGATGTCACATTTTGGATCTATGTAGCATCGAATTTTAGCTTTGCAAGCGTAGCTGCACAAAGACACTCGTTTAGGAAGTAAATAAGTATTCAGACGTTACTGACCGAAAGTTTATTTGTTCTCTTCGATAATGCCGCCACGTGCCTTCCGGAGTATTTAAGTGTTTTCGTACGTCGGTGTGACAATCCGGGCGATGACTGATTTTCGATTTTCTGACGAAATGATATAAAAATAAGATTTATCGTGCTAAATATTGCAGTCAGAAAATTGAAAATGCAGAGAAGGTTGGAATGTTACACATTGAAAACTACTGTACACGCTTTATTGACGCAATATATTTTCAGCGGCTACATAAATCATTTCATAATATTTTATATAGATCTGTATAGGCGAATACAATAGTTGTAAGACAAACTAATTTATTGGAATGGAACTGACATCGATTTTTTATAAAAAAAATTAGAAGATCGAATGCTGTTAATCAAAATGGGTATAATTTATTAAACGCAGTTTGTAATATGGGATAATAAAGAATTTCATAAAGAAATGATTAGCTGGAATTGATTAGTTTGAACAAATTGACGACGATTTTGAATATTTGTTGGGGTTGAAGAACTGCATCTTAGCTGAATCGGTAGTTTGAATGCTTATTTTGTAAATATTAAATCACGCTAAAATGTTACTCAAAGCAGACGGTACACCACTATTACTATTAGAGTTGTTACTATAGCGAATTTCTTTGTTAATATATTTTTGTATTTGTCTCAATCGTTTTAACGTGGTTTAATTGAACATATGACGATAGCAAGTAAGAGATATCACTATTGTAGCAGTATTATCTCATTATTGATCATACAAAATATAATTAAACAGACAAGTACTTTTAATGGTGTATTCCGCAACGTATGCGGAAAGTTGACAAAACATACGAATTGTACAAATATTTGATTCCTATAAGTTATTTAGTCGTTTTCTCGTGATAAACGTCTCGTTCCTTCAAACTGGAATAAATTTGTGGTACATTTACAGAAGTTTTTTATTGTACATACGAACAGCAATACTTGAAATGAAATTGTACTTTCGCGAATAATTTTGTACTTCAATAAAGGGAATTCAAACTATGGGTTTTGTTGATTATTATTATCTTCAGTTAAAGTTTCAAAAAATGTAATAATCATTTTCAGTTTATATGAAATTTGAATCTTAATTTCGAGGTCAAACAGTGATATAAAAAAAATGATTCCCGCAGATCACTTTCTAATCAAATTAATTTTTTTAGAATTAAATTTGTGAAAAGTTTTACGATTACACCCAAATTTCATTAATTTTTTGTTCACACCATTTAATTATTCATTATTTATTATTTAAGTTCTGTTTAGTAATTCTTATCATTAAAAACTAATTTTCCAACCCCGCGCGAAATCATCAATTTTCCGTCCTAGTTTCGCAATGCGCAATTCCCAAACACTCCAACAACACTTGTTCCTCCTGAAAAATCTCCAGCATCATCGCTGCTCGTTTCGAGATTCTTCACCCATTTACCTCACCCCTCCCACCAATCAGCGTCGCTCATCATCGACTTATCCTCGAACTTTCACCCGGAGTGCTTACTCGCGCCAATAATTGAACCAATTGATCGGCCTAAAATTTGCGCATTGCTTTCAAATTGACTTCGCAAATGCGACGTAAAGATTAGTTTCGGAGCAGGTTGCGAAAGCAATTGGACGCTGCTGTTTGTTCGCGTGCATCATATTTGCGAGGGTGGCGGCGAGCAAACGAAAGCCCAAGCGGGGTCGCGACCCCACGAGTCCGACCAACCGCCACCAGCAGCCCCCCCCTCCTCCCCCTCCATCGGATCCCTGCGACTCGTGCGTCACTGAGTCAGTCAGTCAATCGTTTTGAGTTGTCGGAGAAGAATTAAAACACACGCGATCTCCCATTGTTTTAGTGATCCCCGCGGGTGGATGGGGAGGGGAGGGGCGAAGGGGGGAAGTATTGTAATCGCCCTCGAGATGTCCCGACTGTGATCTTGCGTGATCTCGCAATTTTTTGTGACATCACGTTCGGTTCTCCGACAAACATGCTTTGACCGATTATTGTTCTCGATGGTAATGAGGGTGTAATTGACATTTTCGGGAGCGTTTCTCGAGTGTTGTTCCGGGCTTAAATTGGCGGAAAATAATTGCGGGGGTGGGGGGAAGGAGGGGTAGGAAAAAGTGTAAGTTTTAGTAGGAAGTTGGACTGGTGGTTAATATTAAATGATATTCATAAAAAATTTTTGCAATATTTTATTAAGATAACTGAAGTATTATTCAACTAAATGTATTTAAATGAAACAGCTAAATAAATTTTCTGCATAATCTATGTATAAATGTCCATATAATGGACGCATTATATGGACATTTTCGATTATTTCAGAATTATCTCTGAATTTGTGTCTCTTTTTCGTAATCGTCAAATTTTGTTCAATTTAAAAATTGCAGTCTATATCAATGATATGAAAAATTGTGAATTGATATTACTGTATTTGTATAGTTTGAGATCTGAGCATAATTGCCAAAATATTACATTGAAATGGAGAGAACAGAGTTTAATTTTATATATAATTTGGCATTATTTGTATAGCCCGTAATTCAGTTACACTCCCCGTTGAAAAATTCTTATAAAACCTATTAGAAACTATCAAATTCTTTTAGAAAACGTGGACAAAACCACATAAAACATATAGGCCTACAGTGTCAATAGGAATTGGATGCATTTATAAGTATTTTCATATAGATATTGGTTTGCCATACAAAAGTACATGTAAGTTTAACATATGTCAGACAGAAATTGCATTTATACTTATAGATACAAATAGGATAATTCCTACATTTTTTTCAACAGATTTAGTTGAATTAAAAAAACTTAACTAAGTGAATGAATTACAATTTCGGAATTTTAAATGTGTTTTTTGAATTATTCATTCAACTGGAACTGAAATGAAAATAAAGAAGAATTATTTTTTCTTTTCAATTTGAAATAAGAAATTGAAACAGTAACGAATTAATTTTGTAGAATTCAATGTTACTGGAATCGAACGCCATAGAATGTACTTGATAATAAAATTCGGATTCAATTTTTGCATTTTTAATTAGTCTCTATCCGATTCTATTATATATTTTTTGCAGGATGAACTTACTTTATAATGATCTTGAATTTTATTTTTTTCACAATTACACTTGTTCAAAATTTACACAATTACAATACTTAAAATTTCACAAATACAGTAATATATAAGTTGTAAATTGAATATTCTCGGATAATTCTGAAATCACTCATCCCCTAATAGCCAGCGAATATGTAAACAGTTGACATAAAATTTACGTATAAATGAGTCCGCATTGGGCTTCACAATTTACATAAACCATTTACATAATATTTATATAAATAATTTACATAATATTTAATTGAGATTTACACAAA
>JABFPB010001467.1:0-25140 GCA_022817645.1 Ceratoteleas bidentatus | reverse complement strand
CAATCTCATATTTCGTACCACTTCAACCATTGTTTTCTGAAATGTGAACAACTTAAGAAATTATAAATCGTGTTTCAATCTCACATAGTGTAATAAAATTATTTAAACTGACCTACTAATTCTAAGTTCGACTTCAATTTGAAAGTACGAATTTAAAATTTAAGCATATTTACTCTCACTTGAATTCAAATAAACATTCTTTCAAATTAAAGCTTTTCTTTTTACCCAGTACTACAGAATAACAACTAGATGTTAGAGAAAGACACAAAATATTTCGCAGACCTAAACACTGCCGTATCATTCAGGTGTAATTATTTAAACTGACCTACTAACTGAGCCCACAATGTCCACAGTAATAACGAATGGATCATCTTGTCAGTACAATCTACATGAACAAAGTACACCCCTCCCCAAAGTGATTCAAACTCATTTTTCTTCCATCAAGACAAGCCAAACCTGGATCGACAAACACGAACATCCCAATCGTTTGCAGTGAGTCGTTATCGATTGTTCCGCATTGTTTCTCGCAACGAAAAATGCGCCAGCTTCATCGGCAGATCGATTTCGCAATAAAAAGCAATTATGTTTTAATCTGCAGCACGCGATTTAAAAAGCCGTAATTGCCGCATATCATGGCTTGACGCGAGCATTCAGGTTACCGCGCGGCGTCGACAATGCCCGGGAGAATAAAAAGTCCCGAATGTTTTCGAGCGTTCGGACGCACTCTCACCGAAGATATTCGAAAAGTGAAACTACGCCCAGGCTCATTCGGGTATCGGCCTACGTCGATCGCAGCTTTCGGCGCTCGCGAAACTCCCGGTTCGGCGCATCAATCATCCCGAAATAAACGCCACTCAAAATCGTAAACGACAACAGCGCAGCGAAAAAGTCAAACGTCCCTTTTCTCGCTTGTCAAAACGTTTCCGACTAATCGGTAAACGACCTCAAGGTGAAGCTGCAGCACACTCAGCTTTGATTAATTAGGTGTTTCGTCCAAGAGCGCGACTTTTGTCACACTTTTCCTTTTATTGACTTAATCGCCAGTCGAATTTCCGCGTCGTTTAACTTTAATGCTTCTTTGATTAATGCAATGAAGGTTTACAGTTTAATCTGAATGTAAAATATCGGGAACGACGTTCATTGATGACAAAGTGATTTGCATACCGTTCAGCCTTGTCAGCGAACTTGTGTAGCTGAAACTGTCGAATGTAATGTTTTTTTAATAATCATGGCGTGTAATCGCAAAAGGTGCGATTTCTGACATTCGAAACCTGGCTTTCGATCGGCGTAATCGTTTACCATAATTCAAACAAAACCTAATTAATTGCATCCGCGTTACAATCACGCATACGTAATTAAGCTTCGCGATTTATTTTCGACGGAGGAATATCGCAAACCGATCGTCGGGAACGCCTCGCTTCATTTCACCGGCGGAATATTCGACAGAAAACCTGAATTTTGATAGCGATACGCGCTCGGCAATTTGTCAGACTTGTAAAAACTGGCAAGAGTTGTTCGTCGATTATCGTTTGGAAAATAATGGAAATTCGAGCATGAATGGCTGAAATCGAGCACGCAAGTTGTAGGAATGTGTCTCGTTACGAATAGATAGCTATCGAATGTGACGTTAGTGATCGGTACATCTAGTGGGAATCGCGTAAGAAGGAAGAGCGGAACAGATCGCGGGAAATACGTCGGCGGTTTTATTGCCGACGAATGACTACGTTGGACGACGAGTAATGTAATAATACGTCTATCGGGCGCACGCCGGCAACGTGATAGAAACACAACTTTGGAACTTCCCACAACGATTACTGGGTTAAGGAGCTGTTATGTCGACTCTAAATCACGGGAAATGATGGTCTCGATATTGTTCGAGGGTGTTCTTATGATTGTTAGGTAGTGGTCGTAGTTACGATCAGTAAAGTATTGGAAACGATGCACGGTGTATAAAAATGAAGAGTATTGGGGATATTTGTTTTCTATCGTTTTTATTCGAGAAAAAGTAATCGCACACTTTTATCTCACTTTATTCTTCGGAAAAAAATTGTAATCACTTTGTGATCGTAAAGTGATTTCATTCCTTCGAACACTTTTGAGATTTCTTTACCGTTTTGCGATCACAAAATGATCTAAAAACTCGTCTTTGAGCATTTTATGATCATTTTAAAGGATATGATACGATTACTATACGATTTAATGCTTTTAATTGTGGGTTTTCGCTGAAAGATTCGCAAGATAAATTTATGTCAACTTTAGGTTATAAAAGTATTTTTTATATATAATATTATATTATATAATATTAGTTATATAAAAAGTACATACTTTTTATGGCGAAAATAAAAAGCATGAATAACTTAAATTAATAACTAAAATTAACATACTGAATGTTCACTCTTTGAATCATTGTAATCGGATCAAGGAAGAACCTTTTTTATATAATTGATCTCTAATAACAGTCCAACCTGATTGAATTGAACCAAGGAAATTATATAATTTTTTTACGTAAGTTCGTCCGAAACAATCCAGAGTGACAAGTACGGAAAACTTCGATCAAATGTGTCATTGAATCGCACACTGCCTTTAGAAATTGGACTTGTTTGTGCAATTTTTCATAATTTCTCAAAGCTTTCTACGCAAATAGAAAGTCGTGGAAACAATATCTTGATATTGAAATTTCTCGGTGAACAAATTACGTCGCAACATATTTGCTCTAAATACGAGCATGAGTCGGAAGATCACTCGGCAGTTTACACATTCAGCAGCATTATTCAAAAAGATCGGCCATTTTTTGTCGGCACGACAAATGTGATTGCGATATGTTAAGCGGGCTATTCGTATGCCCTACGACAAGATACTTTAAACGTGATTTCGGCAAATGGAGGTCAGACGGTCAGCAACAAAAATCGTTGACAATTTATATCTTGTTTGAATGTCATCCAACGATCGCCATGACGAATTGTCACTCGGTCGTTGTGTATGCAAAACAAGTGGTAAATGGAAGATTTTATCGAGATGCAATCGCGTCGCATATTTTGCATGCTTCACGAAAGATTTGTAATCGTTTTGTGATGGAACTGAAAAATGTGCGTAAAGTTACGTGTTTAAATTCGTAATGCTCGATTGTAAACTGGCTAATGCTATTTAAAAAAGAATTTAGCAATACCTTTTACGGGGAAACTAAATTAAATTTTATCACACAAGACTGTTTTTCACGAGCAACAGTTTTCGTTGACAGAAAACAGCAGTTTGCGATATTTCGATGTAATTAAGTAGTTATTCGTCGCGCGATGTTTCGTGGAAACAATTTTGCGTTACGCAAAAAACGATAAAAATTTCGCGTAAACAGTTATTGGCTAAAAAAGGCCGCTTGTTAATAGTACCGCGTGGCAATATATTTGTAGCTGTTAACAAATTCATTCACGGTAATAATATAAATGAATCTTTTATGGTGACATGAATAACTAGGCAGCGTCAGGCAGATGCCTTAGTAGAACTTTCCATATGCTTAATAGCGTCGTCCGGCCATCATCGCCGAGGACGGTGTATATGACTCTTGAAAACGGCGCGGCGCATTATCGGACGAACATTTATCAAGCGCTGATTTTACCGACAAGCCACTTTGAAAATGCAAACCCGTTGTGTTAGATTTCCTGAGGCGTCGGAAGCGCGCAAATGAGCACTTTTACGAAATTCGCGGATCAAACCCGACATTATCGCCGATAACTTTTTCCCCGCAAATTGATATGTGCGTGACATAATTTTATCTGCTCTAGATCAGTAATGCGTTGGTTATAGCGATTTTCAGCATTGCAAACACATTTTTCCGCAACCAAGTCAGTTATTAACTAATGCCTGATGGATTAATAATATTGTAAAATTACAGTAAATATGCCGTACGTCAATTTATAGTAAATACACTGCAATGCAATTTTACAGAAATATTGTTCAATTACTGTAGAACTATAATACATTATACATTCCAGATACCAGGTTAACAACTGGACTAAAGTTATAAATAAATAACTAAAAAAAATTTTGAACAATTAAACGTCAAACGTCTGAAACAAATGAACGTTTACTTGAATCAGCTAAAAGTTTGACTGAATCAGCTAAACTATGAAGTTGAACTACACTGAGAGAAATTTCTTGGGAAAAATGTGACAAAACGCGTTTTGCTTTCTTTACTAGAGTTTTTGTAACTATTACAATAATTCCAGTAAAAACTCCGAAATTATTTATCCAAAGTTTTTGGTAACAGTTACAAAAACTTTAGTGAAGAAGGCAAAATGCGTTTTGTCACATTTTTCGAGTAACGGTTACAAAAAATATAGTAACGGTTACTAGAATTTTCTCTCAGTGTAGCTTCTCTAGCCAAGTACGAAAGATATAAATGTTCTATACATTACAAAACAGTCTATCTCCACATACTTCCCATGTATCTTTCCTTACACACTACTGACTTAAAATTTCCCAAAAAATCATTTCCCTCAGCACATTGCACATACTTTTATCCCAGCAACTCAAACAGATGCTTAACAAAAACCCTTTCGTCCACGATACTTCCTCGAATATTCAAAATCGAAATTCAAAAGCAACATGCTCAGACAACTACACAGTTACAAAGCGTAACGAACGCGGAACAGTAAACTTTGGTTGACTCGATTGAAAACTCAAAACGACGACCAAGAGCGACAGGGAAAGAAGCGTCGAAGGGTGTAATTTGTCAAAGATGTCAAGGCGGCAGAGCGGCGCGGCGGCGTTGCGGACTAATGAAGCGTCAAAAATTCCGCGGCGCAACACGCGGACGATTTATCCGGCCGGTTGCGTCCGCTGTAATTTCATTATCGCCCGCAGTTGCGAAATAAAACGTTTCCCGAAGAGTGCGCATTGTCCGCCACGAAAGAGCCGTAACTGTCTGTTGACTTTCTCGCGGTGAGGGGCACAGGTGCTGCGGTTTTGCATACAATGCAGCCGATTTCTCGGAGCTAACTCCGGGGGTAGCTGACTCCGGGGCTAATGGAAAATGTAGTCAAATTATTGAAATTCGAGTTGACTTAATGGGTTTCGGTGTTGGATGACAAATGGCGGCACATGTTTTCGGGCTCGACCACCCTTTACCAATTAATGCCACGAGTTGTCGGTGCCGACAAGAAAAACGATTTGTAGCGCGCCGAGGTATTTTAATTTGAGGAACTGCGGTTCTTTCAGGAAAACGTTCCATCAAACGACGGTCGCATTATGAAACGATAATGGAGTTACAGTCAATGCACTAATTCGGTAACTAAAGTTGCACGCGTATTCAGTGTTCAGTGTTCAATTGAATGTCCGAAAAGTCTTTTCAATCATGCTTTCATCCTGTTCATAATTCGTCAAAAATCCTTTCGATGCAGAAAAAACGCCGTTCCGCTACCTCATCGTTCTAATTTCGACGACTCATTAAACCAGTTTCGGCCCGAAAAGCCTTTTTTCTTCAATTTTTCGACGAGAACTGTTTGATTGGAAAATCTGGAGTTTCACGGGCCATCGAGTCTCTGCAATGTTTTTTTTCTAAAAGTAGTCTAGTTATGCTTAGAGGAATATTTTCGTCATAAATTGATTTTTATTATAGAGTGGACTTTTAATTAATCTTTCATTTATTTCGAAATTAACAAGCGGTATTAAAAAACGAGAAAAAAAATTTCTTCTTATAAGAAAAAGAAATGATTATCAAAAAAATTCTTGATAAACATTTCAAATCATTTCTTCTCTTATTTATATTTAACATCACTCAATAACAAACAAAGTAATTATATTCAGAATTAAGTGCAAATTACCAAGTATTATTGATTCGTTTGATAAACGTTTAATAAACGTTAGTAAAACGTTTTAAGGTTTGTATTCCGTTCGTGTTATATTCACAATGTAACCAAATATTTTTTACAGTATAATGGCACTTTGCTTCCAGTTTTGCACAGGAAATCGCGTCGAGGGGGTGTTGCAATGCGCGATTCGAGTTGAATCCAATCAAGTTGACCCCGCCGGTCGCCACAATAATACACGGGAGGCCAACAATGGCGCGGTCATGGACTTAATACCTCGAGCACCACGCCCCAGGACCCACGTTGGTTGGCCTTTTGTTTTGCGCTTCATTTGTCTCGCTCGAGCCAGCGAGTTTTCGGGGCTCCTCCGCAGGGCCGTACGACGATAAATTAAGCCTCGAGTAGCGACCGTAAAGGCATCATTTCTCGGTCTACCGCATATTAGTAGCGATTGTCGCTGCCGACTATGACGTCGATGTCACCGACGCTGTCGTTTACGAGCTGTCGTTCTCCCATTTTACTTCCGATCTATGTTCATTGGTTTACGACGTCGCATTTCGGACGCCACTGGGTGTTTAGGATGAACGATTTATTGCGCGATCAGTCGTCGCGAACATTGTCACGAGAATTATACTGGATAAACAATTAAGGGGACAACTCAGTGTGATGAAAATGATCACTTTTTGTCTGACAATGAGACTAAGTAAAACCACTTAAAAATTACGATATAAAAATTTGTTTAATGAGTTTAAATTTGAAGTGTTATTACGATTTGATAAAAATTAATGATATTTTTCAGTTTTAGAAATAGATTTGCTCAAAAAACCACTGGATTATTCATTCAATTTTAATGAGATGTCCTCTTAAGGTATAAACAATTAAATTTTGATTCAGTGTAACTTTTTTATTTTTTATTTTTTTATTTAAGGAAAAAAAATGAATTATTTAAGGTAATCTTGAAATACGGCTATCAAAAATAAAAAAAGTTGGAAATGCGTCATAATTGTTGTGTCGTCAGCAAAAAAACTTGGTCGAGTGTTTCTTTTTATGTTGCGCGTCACATTCTTGTTCAGCCGAGTATTCGAAATATAAACCAATTAACTCGGAATTATGTGAAAGAAACGATTTTAATGGTGATTTTGTATGGAAATTTTGACTTTAATACACCGACAAAAAAGAAAAATGGAACGTTATGAACCTATTAGTTTCTTGCGGCTGAGCGACAAAAAATCGGGCCGGACAAAAAGTGATACAAATATTTAGATATTTGATTGATTTCACGGTTTAGACGATTGCATTGTTACGGAAAAATTAATCTCCCCGACGTTACATTTAAATTTAAATCGACGAATTTCAACGGAATAAATCGATTCGATCAATAAAATATTAAAGCACTGAGCAAACACAATGTCGACGCTATCTCTCTCTTCTTCGACACAATTAAAACTCATTCCCTCGGAACTATTCACAAAGGACGATTTGGTAACAATGTTTCATCATTAATATCATGCGAATGTCGCACTGTCTCGCCGAAATTGCTTTCACTTTGTATAAAGACGTCTACAAGTTCTGCCAATCATTTTTGACTTTGAATGTCAAAGGAAACTGACATTCAATCAGTTTTTACTCCAGATCCATACAAAACTAGACCGATGTAGATTTGTAGCGATAGACATCAAGCGGCAATTAAAACTTCGGCTAAATAAATAATTCATAAAGCTTCTGAAATTAATGACCTTAGATACCATACGATCTATTTTTCCCGAAAAGAAAATAAATGTCCCTCCAAATTACTCTCATTCTCGAGTATAAGTCGATCTTAGTAGTCGAACAGGAAAAATAAATAAATTTATCTTATGTAGAGTTCTTCTACTTCTTATACACACTGTAAAAAAATAATTGTAAAGCAGTTTACATTTTTACTGTAAACTTCAAATTTTACTGTAATTTTACAGTAATACTTTAATTGTATGAACGCTGAATGGCTTAAAGTTAGAATTTTAGAGTAAAACTGTAATGGACCCCGCACGTTTCTTATGGAAATCCGGTTTCGGTTAAATTGCCTCATTTTTAGATATTTTGTTCCTTTCAAATTTCAAAAAATGAGCCAATTAAACCGAAACCGGATTTCCATAAGAAACGTGCGGGGTCTTTTATAGTTAAACTTTAATTTTACAGTAGAACTAGAAACTCAATTTTTTACAGTGCACTCATAACTCACAAATATAATACTAGTAACATACATTAGTACAAATAACATACGAATTATATGAAAATCTTTTTGATACGAAATTGTAAACTCCATGCAATATAAAAACGATAACCTTAGATCGTCGTATTTTTAGTGTCTTTGTTTCACACATTCCACTGTCATTTTAGTGTGTTGTTGTCTGGGGTACAATTGGACCTTAGATGTGAATTCTAGGGTTAATGTAGTTTCGCTGATTTTGAGGTTACAACGATTTTTGTCACATCTGCAGTATAGTCGAACTATAATTTCACATTTCTCCTTTGAAATTAATATATATATTCATCCTATCAGTGAGAAATATTATTTAATATTAAACAATATTTTAGAAATATTTTTAAAAATATTTTAGATACATTATTTTTTCTGGAAATCTAATATGTCTATCATATTAAAAAAAATCAGTTAAATAACTTAATATTTAAAAAATATTTTTAAAAATATTTTAGATACATTATTTTTTCTGGAAATCTAATATGTCTATCATATTTAAAAAAATCAGTTAAATAACTTAATATTTAAAAAATATTTTTATAATGCTTCTATAATATTTTAGAAATACTATTCACTATTAGGGCATTAACACCACCTACAAATATATCTACTTGCAACTGATGTCAAGAAATAGATATTTTTAAACGCGAAGAAAAAAGTACATTAAGTTTTCAAATAAAATATAGAAAAAAGGACTATATTTATGTCAAAAGAAAGTTTCAAATACAGTATATGAATATGTTTGATAAAAATGCGAATAACTCTAACATATGTATGGAAAGGTCGCATAAATCTGTTTCTTGTTTACATTTTTGTATTTACAATTTTCGCAGGGGTTACATGCAATCAAATTTTCGTATACTTCTTTTCTCCGTGTATACTTGAATTTGTCAGTACTTTTTTTACAATGTACCGTCGGTAAGCCATCCTGAAAAACAACTACATACACTGCAACAAAATAGCCAGTGACCCTGAATGGCACTCGCGCGGCCGATTAAAAGCAAAATCCAAAGTGCAACGTGACGACTCGAGCCATTTAATTTCCATCAGTCGGCGTCGCATCTCCCGGCCCATCGGGCGGCGCTCGAGCCGAGGGGACGCGAAATGACAGTAATATCGTGGCTTGCGGTTTTGTGCACGACGGCCTGATTATAGTCCGCTTCCGCCGCGTAAACAACGGACCGTTCCTATTAAATAGCTTTAACCCCGGCGAACCGCACGATGTCCAGTTAATAACCCGACGCTGGCACCCCTTTGCGCGCGTCCGTCTCACTCCGCGGCTGACTTTTCACGCAACATTTGGCGTTTCGTCACGACAGAAAAGAGTCGGACGTGACATTTAAAACGAAAAAAGCGAGCCACGACGGCGGATAAAGGCGAGGAAAAGGCACCAGGAAAAGTCCGATTGGTCGCTAGATAGCATCACTTTTCGTTACGCAGTCTTGTTCGGACCGCTGCGGACGTTATCCCGGCCGATCTAATTGTTCGAAAACTTTCCAGCCACGGAAGAAAGCAATTTTCGGTTTGTCAAGTGTACGAAAATTCACTCTTCGGAGCGATGCCTATCGCAAATGGTTCTAATATTTCGTCGGTTTGCTAGAACGCGCGTGGACATTGAAGCGTTTTACCTTGAAGCGCCTTTATCGGAGACATAATCAGGAGAATGTTTTAGGAGGAAGTTATTTAAGTTAAAATTTTAACTGTTACAATTAAACAATCTTAAACAGAAAATTATGATATCCATTCCAGACTTTTGATAGTAAAATGTAAAATATTGAATGTAAACATTACATCCTTATCGGTAAAATTACAATCTCTATGGTAAATCCTGATCGGTAAAATTACAATGTGAATTGTAAAAAGTACAATGCGAATTGTAAAAATTATAATATGAATTGTAAAAATTACAATCTGAATGGTAAAAATTATAATGTGAATTGTAAATAGTACAATGTCATTAGTGAAAAATCCTAAAGATGAATATTACTTGATAGTAAAAATGTCAGTTTTACTCATAAAAATACAGTCTTCGTGATAAAAATTAAATCTACCCTTAACCTCCACCTCCAGAACTCTACTTTTTGGATCTCCAAATCTGCTCGAATTTCCGCCATTCCTTTTTATACTGCTACCGTAATTCCGCCGTTACCCGCTGCTTAGCTTAATGGAAAAATTACAACAGCCGATTATAAGAAAAAAGGCGGAGGAGCCGAAAAAACGACGACTTCCCAGGCGCGGCTAAAGTGCGTACGAATAACAGGCCGTTCGCAGTGGGCAGAAAGATAATATCGCGATCGGCGCGGGGATAATGTTATCTCTTCTTCGGTGCGGAAGATTAGTATAAAATTACATAGACACGGGGAAGACGTGCCCGCGACAGTGGTGCTCAACTCGGACTCGATCGCGACGGCGCATTAACACCGGCCACCCTGGCAGACCCACTTCGGAGAACCGTTGCTCACAGATGTCTCCGCCTAATTAGGCGGACCGAGGGTCGAAATTACACGTTGCGGGCCAAGTGAAACGAAACACAATTCATTACCCGACTCCCTTTTAAGCTCGGTACGCACGAGCTCGTGAGAGCATTATGCGCGCACCTTATCCGAACTAACGTGGCATAATAATGCCGGACATTGGCCGAGCCGCGACAGCTGCCGCCTCCGACGCTGATTCCGAGCCGCGATCGACGTTTTCGTTTCAACGCCCGAAGAGATGTCATGCGCGCGACTTGATTTCCGAACACAAGTCGAAAGTCTGCAACGGAGTTAGGGATTTTACTTGAAAAATGTATTTTTACAGATTATTTGATAAGTTGACCAAAGCGAGATGGTTAATGTGGGATAAGGCTATTCATATAGAAAACATTTTGAAAACGCGTTGAGAAAAACGCTGAGTTCTACGAGTTTTTCCACCTCAAAAACTAGAAAACGCTATTTAGCGATAATTTAATACTAAAAAGTTTAGTTTTCATCACATTTTCGATATGCTTTAGGGGTCTGTTATCTATGGCGACCCGGGTTGAAACGGTTTCTTATCCGTCGATCGGAAAATCGGTGGAAAATTTGACAATATGTAGTGTGTTGGGACAAGATCGGTCTGATGTTAGGGCAACTGTAGGAAGACCGAAATTCAGGTGGAGAATCTTGAAATGGATCTTGAACTTGAAAAGGTACAAACTGGTACTCATTCGGGCTTTCACTATATTTTTGAAAATGTCAGTAGTGTTTTATTGCAGGTTTCCATACTGAGGAGACACAAAATGGTGTCTCCTCAGTAGCCGGTCGAAATCTTGGACTTCCCTAAAAAACTAATAAGTGAATTGGAAGTGGCGCCAGAACCTGACCTACAACTTACGTAACTTCGCACATATCCAGGAGATATATTAAAAAGTCGTTCAATTAGTCTCATTAGGTATCCTACTCGCAGCTGCTTTACCGTTTCCTCACTTAAAGTAACTGAAATCCCCTCCCGCCTCGCCGAAAAGTAACACAATAGCATCGACTCCTCCGAAATCGTGCCATTATCATAAATACCCCCCTTTCGATATAATTGCGCAATTAACTTGCAACGATAATTCGGCCTCACTTCCCCCTCCCTCCAACCCATTCTCTTCCCTAATGAACGCTAATTCCGAAAATTTTACGCCGCGTTAAAAAGTCGCCAATAACTCGTAATGGTCTGGCCATAAATAACATCTCGGAAACAATGAGTCGCCACAACATTTCCTCAAACTTTGCGGCGATGATTGTCGATTCAGCAGAAAGGCTTTGCGCGGCACAAAAGGAAAATCGGCATCGGTTAACCGAACAAACATGAAACGTTCAGTGTCCGTTCGATCCTTTATTTGACTAACAAGCTGGCTGCGACGAATTTCGCATTATGCGCGAAACCCTAAACGGAAACACTTTTAGCCTCATTATTGAAAATCGAGCTCGACGGTTTGCCGGGCGCAGGGGCCCGACGATTTTCCGACGCGATTCGCCACGGAACGAATGCTCTACCTGATCTCAGAAGACAATGCGCCGCTCATTTGACGAACGTCTCGCTGCGGTCGTCGCCGTTTTGTCGAGTTAATTTCGGTTAGCCGATCTGTTTGTTTTCACAAATTTCACGCGGCGGATTCAATTTAGGAGTTAAATGTCCTGAGATTAACGTCGTAAATTAAATTTCATAGGGATAATGCGGCTTTCAGTGGTGCTGACGCTTTGGAAGTCTCATAATGAACGCGGTTAAGTGATTATTTATGGGGAAAGATGTATTTGGTTACAGTTTGGAGAACAATGGGACAATTTTTAGAATTCGGAGTTATTGATTTTTTGACTATTTGAGATCGAAAGTGTGGAAAAGGTAAGTGATAGGAAAAGGAAAGAATACCATTGTAGAATTCTCAGTCAACATATTGGAGAGTAGAGAATAGAGAATTGGGAAAACTAATTGATTCAATCTATTTCTATTACAAGTGTTAGAAGATAATAACATTTATGGAATACAATTTCAGTGTAAGTGTCAGTAAAATTAGTTATTTTACGACAGATAATGGAAATTCAACTTGGAACATTCAACAATATCAATTTAAACTCTAAAGAAACGTCCGAAAACTAAACCTTAAACGTAAAGTTTCTACTCCGTTTGCTTAATTAAACGACATAAAAAATATAAAAAATATAAAAAGTGAATTTTATACTTGGAATTAGTCTATAGCTCGATATTTCTATTCCAGAATTGAATAGAATACTAAAATATTGCAATTGGATTCCATAAATGTCATCAACTTTGGTATTGAAAATTTCCATTGCAATCGTCCAGATTGTAAACAGAGAATTCTAGAATCCTTTTCGTGTAAATCGTATAATATGAAAGTATTTGGATTCAATGATAGAAATACGAGATATGTTTCTTTGTCAGGGACTTGCCTCTAATGATCCACTTGAGATCCTTTCTCACCTTCTAGTTTATTTACGTCAAACAATCCAGGCCAAATTAATGCGCGCGCATTAAAAGCCGTTTACATAACTAATCCTTTGAATCGTAAAACGAAAAAAAGTCGTTGAATATGGTATATAGAAATCCGTTTCAGCGCGCTCAATCTACGCCGCGCAGTGTCTAATGTGCCCACTTTCAATGCCACTTTTTCTGGGTACTAAACACATTATTAACTTCCGCGGCAAATTTTCTATTCATCACGTGTGAATGGCGCATGTCACAGTTAATTAATTGAAATAAATATCACTTCATTTCGACAGTCGTCGCAGAACAAATGTGCTCCAGATTTCTTAATTACCAACCTTTCCTCGCACTTTTTCTTTTGCCTTTTTACATCTAACACACGTCTGTCGAAAAGGAAAACGCATAAGTACATGATATTTGTACTTTTTATCTCAGCTTCTTTCATCAGCCAGAAAAACTTCCAAAACCAATCAGAAACCTCTTTTCTAACACACCCAAATATGTTTTTGTAGAACCGCAATCAGAATCAAAGCTACCAAAAAATCTGTGTAAAATTATACACGATATTGTATAACATATTGAGTAAAAGTATAGTATGTTTTGTATGTGTTCCATATTTTATCTAGATAAAATAACTATGTTTTATGAATCTGTAAAAAACTGTACTAAAAAATAAAATCTAACAATAAACTTTAGTTTCTGTTAAAATTTAAATGAATTAAATTGCTGCGCCTTTGAAAGAGTTGTTTCAATTCGCAATAAGTGTTGATATCGACATCACATTCTGACACTCCTCACACCGTGAAATTTTTTACAGTTCCCAGTCCAAACTAACAAAATCCCTTAAAAGCCCGGCAAGATCGAATCATAATCGATTAATTATCCAAACTCGTCCGACGTACAATTTCGACCTTAAAATATGCACACGGTTCTCGGATGCCGTCGTCTCCTTCGGCATTAATTCCGTCGATGTGGATGCGTCGCGTCTCGATAACGGTGTCTGGTATTATGGAAATGTTCTAATCGTTGCCGACACCTCGACACCTCGTTTGCTTAGCCCTCCGATTCCGTCTCCCAGGTTCGCCAATATACGCCGGGATCATCGCACGCGAGGTGATCTTGAATTTTGATTTCACACGTGCTGGCATCGTTCTGGCCGTATCGGCTCGTGTTACGACAGGTACCAGGATCCGTCTTTTCCATTTCGTTCGGACAGATTTTTCGGCTGACCGCGCCGAACGCTGTCACGGCATTAAGCGTAGTTTTTGGGACCCGTGTCCCGATTATCGTGACAAAACTAGCCAAAATTGATGGCCATTTATCAGATCGCCGGACTTTTCGTCTCGCCAAAACGTCGCGATTAAACAGCATCGAGATAAGTCTTTTTCCGAAACACTTTGTCAAAGAAGACCCTGAAATATACCCTTCAAACAATATGGTTTTCAAGAAAAAGACATCATTGAAGTGTTCAAACGTTAAACATGAGAAACTCGTTTTTCATCATCTATTCACCCTATATCCAGGGTATATAGAGATCAAATTCTTGACAAAGGAAAATTTGTTAGTCAAGGAAGACAACGCGAAGATTTTTTTAAATTTTACTGCAGGCTTAATGATAGGTTTCCGACTGCTGAAATCCAACATTTGTCATCTCTTTGTGTGGGAAAAGCGATTGGTTTGCCCAGCTATCGTAATATTGAATTCGCGCAGCGAAAAGACGAAAAGGGCGGCAAAAATGAACGGCTGATTCGATTTGCTGCGCGCCGATAATCCGGGCCGCGGCTTTTTACGCGCGCTTTTGGTGATTTTCCAACGGTCAAACTCATCGCAATCGAGTCCGATGTTGCTCGTTAACGTTTCATTTATTCCGGCTCGGTGGTCCGCATTCCGCGAGCCGGATGGCAGCCAAACCAGCGACATCACGGAAACCCTACAAATATCATCCCCGTGATTACGACACTGTATACTCGTCCAGCTCGCAAATCCATCGATTACCCATGCCATCTATTCGCCAGACACCCCGCTCCTTTCGCTTGTCATTCGCGCGTCAATCCAGCTCCAGTTCTACCTAAATGGCATTCCTTCATTTCTGGTTCTTCGCGGTTAAATGAAACTAACCTTATACTAGAAAATAACACAATTTCTCTTATTTTTATTAAAAAAATTTAGGACAAGACAAATTGGAGAACTGTTGAGAACTTATGCAGTAGAATTTTTTCTTAAATCTCTAAGAACTATATAGGACCAGTACAACCTGTTAGACGAAGAGATAAAAAATGTTTTGTGATGAATGATGAGAATATGCAATATAATGCTGTACTGCAATCGATGTTGAAATTTCACACTGATAAAACTAAACTACACTATAGTATGTTTGACTTAGGTTGGATGGTACCATTGGTTAAACTAGATTGCCATGTTCTACAGAGTTACTATCTTCTGTCAGCTACATATGAAATTTTATTACAGCCCAAAGATGATCTGAAAAGACCATAAGCTTATTTCAGAACTTCTCCTTGAAACTTTTCAGAGGTTTTAAAAATCTCCATGTCTAAGATAGACACTTCCTCAACTCTATTCCAACAAACAGACTTCAGAAGCAAATCGACAAAATGTCGATCTTCTGCTAGGACGTTTAAAAATTCCAGACCTACACCAATTGATGTTGATCGAGCGATGCAGCGTCATCGGCGAGCTATTTTGCTGAACTTAGTTTAAGTGAGGAACGAAATGGAAGCCTCTTATGAAGTTCCACGAGATCATCCTCTTGGAAGAGACGTAGTGGACCTCCCACGTTGGAAACCCGATATCGGCAAGGGCCGGGCTGCGAGACGGACAAGTTCGGGTGACGATCCCGATCTCTAATTGACCGTGGCGGTCCAACGATGATCTTAAAACGCCGGGATCATAATCGTGCGGGACGTGGGACAGTGTATCATCCTAATTGAATAACCCCGCCGGTATTCCGTAATTTGAGAGGTGTAAACGTCGTCTCGATGCTAGATCTCTATACACCCGGATGGATTCCTTGCGTGACAAACAATGACCATCATTTGTCCGGTTACAGTTTACGAGAGTCGTACATGGGAAGGTGAGACTGATTGAGACGGTCTTTAGGAACATATCTTTAAATCCGATTCCTACATTATCGATGTTTTATCATTGGTCTTCTAAGGCCATTTTCTGAAAGGCATTTCTGAAACCTTTATGGCCAACCAATCAATTAGACGTAGTATATAAAGATAGCTTATCAGGTTTGATAGTATCCTTTAACATTGCTGAGGTTACCAGAGTGGCGCTGCAGTCAAGGACATGACTACCCTAGAAAAAACTTAAAACTAAAATGTCTGTAATGAGATATTTTTCGATCTAGTTTGGATCTCAGAGACAGTTACTACAGAGATCCCTAAAGAAACTTCTGAATCTTCTGGAGTAACCACTTATTTTTAACAGCAACTTTAAAAATGTCTGCAGTTTTTTCCCGTAAGGGCATGTAGAACTTTTGCAGTGACCTCCTAACTCTATTGACGAAAATCCATCGGAATCGGCGCTACCTCCGGGATCATCAGTGTTATTATCCGCGGAAAAACGTCGAATCTAATTCGCGAAGCGCAAATGTATATCAATATTGATTCCCACGATGAGCGCACGGCCGACCGCGAAATCATCATCAGCAACTGCGCATCGGTCGCAGGACGGTAGCAAGATTCGATAGCTTTACAAATTCCGCGCAATCATGGCGAATTACTCGACTGATTGGAGCGCTTACGTTGATCCTTTGATCTCGGTGGTGCTCCCCCTCGACCGGCCCGGCCGACCCCACCTCGAGACCGAACAGGTTAGAATTTATCATCGACCAAATAAGGTACGAATGGAGCCCAGCACTGACTGCCCATTTGTGGACCAACGCTCTTGCGGTCAGGGACAATCAACCGGCGAATTACCGATATGATTGCTACTGAAATATTCTCAGCCGACAAAGCTCGAGCTGTGCGCCAACATTCACCGCGCCTCATTTTTCTTTTGCGCGATGTTTGTTGTTTCGTTTTCGCGTCGACGCAGCGCGAGCGGCGTTCCTCATCGAAGATAAATTATGTCATAATGCTGTGAGGAGTGGCCAATTTCAGTGCACCGATGACGAACAAAGAATCTTGCTGGAAGATCGAGTTGGTTGTCTGATTGGGGACGACGAAAATGTTTTGGTTTTGAAGGACAGAGTTGAGGAATGTTTCAAGTAGGTTAGTCTCTACTTGGGGTGGTTTAGGGTCATGAAGGGGGTTCGATAGGGAAATTTGAGAAACTGTTTTAGGTTGTTTCCCATGAAGAAGTCAGGCTAGATAAGGTGAGCTGACCGACTATTAGATTGGAATAACGATTGTGATCAGAAAACAAGGATGAGAACGATAGAGGTTTTAGTAAATGACTATAGTGTTGAAACTGAAACGAAACAGTTTCTAAATAATTAATGGATGCGATTGACCAAATTTTTATGGAAATTATTTCAACTTTAATGATACATTGTGTTTTAGTACAAGATTTTGCTTCCGAATACGTTTAGTATATCTGATCTTCGTTTCAAAGTAGTACAAGCAAGGTTTTAATATTTAATGTTAAAATCGGTTGTCATGGGATGCAAAGATGCAATTAAGATGTTTAAATCAAAATGAGTTATTATGTAGAAACTGTTAAGGCTACAATTTCACAAAATTATATGACATGCTTACAAATAAATGTTATAAAGTCAGCATCACATTATAACCTTAAAGAACTTACGTAAGCTTAGAAAGACATTTATCAGGTCTACCAAATATATTCGGCATTGTGAAATTATGATTTTCATGCATCCATAAGTCCATAATATATAAACTGAAACTTTTTGTATCAATTTAGAAGATACTTTGAAGAAAAGCAGAACTTAAGTTGATCATCTTCCAAGTTAACTTCTAGGTCAAAGATAGATTTACAAAGATACCAACTTATTTCAGCCTGATGTCAAAATGATGTGTAACCATGAAATCAAATAAATCTAAAATAATCTAAGACGTAACGTAATTTATGTGAACAATAAATATTAGTGTTGATTTGTGTACATAAAAATGACGACCATTATTTCAATTTTTTACCTTTGTGAAATAATGATTTGTAGGCCTCATACACGATTGCATGCGTTGCTTCATTTTAAGACAATCCAATTCAGTAGCCATATTATAATTTAAGTTCTGTACAACATTGAGCATGAAAGATAATAGGAGTCACTAATCACAACTGACCTAACTCGAATGAACGAATTGCAGAAAATAAACTGAGTTGAATAAACAAGAATGAAATAATGTAACAACAAATGCTAATAAATTGTTTGCAAATGCAAACATAATATCAAGAAATGCAAACATAATATCAGGAGCTTTTTTAAGATTCACTTATTCAAACAAGCCGTCATTGAGAAAAAAATCTAATTTTTTTTCGACATTTATTGTCTAAATTATCACCTGTGGTAATTTGATTTTCAAATAATTCATTATTTAAACCATTTTTGTCACTGTATACAGTCCTCAAAAATGCATCGCGAAAAAAAAACCATCAACGACCCAACATACTTATCCACCCACCGAAAAATATCTTTCACAGGCTTTTCCCGTCAACTCCTAATGAGTATTTACGAAAATAAATACACGCGATAAATGGCGCTGCCTCGTACGGTGCCATTAAGCAGTTGGAAATGACGAATAAAGGAACGCTCCTTAATGCCAGCTGCGAAATTGTTCTCCGTCGCATTATCACTGTTATTACCGCGAACTTTCATTATCATCGTTGCATGCATTAAACGTGCGCCGCGCAACAAAAGACGCCGCTGAATGCGAATCGAAAACGTCGCGGTTTCCCATCAAAGTATACACGCGCGTAATTGGCGTTTTCCTACTTGCACCTTGGTCGTTGTTCGCGAAAATCGCAGTTAACGTCTCGGGCGTGGTGGGCAGTCGTTGTTACACTTGCGAACCCACCCGAAAATCGTAAGACGACGTGTCTGCCAACTGCAAGTGAGGTGTTTAAGAGGACTTTAAACGTCTCATAAATTATTTTCGTAAATAGATGCATGTTGGAACGGCAGAAAATTATGTTCGTGGTTGCACGTATTTATACCGCTTCGCACTTCCTACTTTCCGCGGATGAAGAAATAGACGCAGATTGGTGCGCTTGTCGCAGATGGCGTTGCATGTCGCGGTTAATTGGACGGGATAAATCAGGCCCTTCAATTAAGTGAATTTGTCGCACGAGATGACACCGGCAATCAAACAGCGCTTGTTTTAAAAGTAAATTTAAACTTTATAAAATTAAATAAATGCAATTTATCTGAAATATATTTGAATAAATAAAATGGAAATTTTAATAAACAATAATAAACAAATAAAAAACAATAAAACAAGAAAACCACGGAGAGAAACAATTTAATAGATAAATAAATTTTGAATATATAAAATGTAAATAAAAATGAACAATTTAAAATAAATAAAATTTCAACAAATAAACTGTAATTTTTAAATTAATTAAATATATTATTATTTGAAATACATATTTAAACAAATAAAATGTAATTCTAAATTAAAAAATTGTAAATAGATCAATAAAATTTGAATAAATTAAATGTAAATTAAAATAAACAATTTAAAATAAATAAAAAAAAGGTCATTTAAATTTTAAAATTTCATAGATCAATACAACTTTAATTTTACAAATAAATTTACTCTAAATAATCTTTAAAATTACATTTCAAAAATACAATTATTTTCGGGAGGGGGAGACGGGGATTATTAAAAAAATGACGCATTTAAAAATCTGTCGCAAAACGCACACATAAATCTTCAGTCGCGCCAGCGCAAGTATAATTCAATCCGTAAAGACACGTTTTTGTTTTGCTGACAAGCTCATGTCACTGTGACTACAATTACCATCCTCCGTTTGTCTTTTCGCGTGTGTGCGTACAGTTAATTAACTTCTTGACTTACGTTTGACAGATAATTATTAATGACGAAGCGAGCTACATAATTATTTCGACCTCTGCATTCCGATCGAACCACGGATGCCAAGACGAGTAATAATAAAATCACACCTCCTCGAAATCAATGCTCCATTAGAACGTGACGATTCATCGAGCCACGGAATGACACTAAATGACGTTTTGACTTGTGACGTATCGCTTTTTGTTGAGCGTTGTTTTCCGACTAGGCGAATTTTTGCTTGGGAAAGAAGTTGGAATTGTCAGTTGCTTGACTCGAGAATAAATAGTATTGATTGTTACAACTTGAAAAAATTCTTTCAGTCTCAAATAAAATATTTTTATTCAGACAATCGAATAATTATCCTACACGGAGAGAAAAAAGAAATCTAAAATTACCTAAATACATTGGTAATTTCAGTTTCGTTAAAATGATCGCTTTTTGCAAAATGTAGCAAAAAGTAGCAAATGTCTGTTTTTTTCTGTTAAAATTATACATTATTTGGTAAATTTTACCAATTTTGAAATCCATCTTTTTGAATGTATCGATTTTTGTGATTAATTCCCCGCGAAAAGTAAAACGTCATATTAAATTGTGATTTGGACATATTAGACTTTTTCAGCGCAACATTTTGGATAACGCTGACATTTTGCTGAACAGTTTTTCAAAAATAAATAATTTTTCAAACGCTGATTGAAAACTTAACATAATTTAATTACAAAATTTTTCCAAACTTACATACATGTTCAGACTGAAAGTTTTAAGCACAATTTCAACGTCTGTCCAAAATGTTGCACTGAAATAAAGTCCGAAATATTCCAATTTTGTAGGTTTTTTTTCAGAAAATTTTTAGCATTATTTCAGACTTTTTTCTACCAGGGAATGTTCTTGGAACAAAAACAAAATATCGTGAAAAAGTCTAGACTAGAAAAACTTGCGATATTCTGGAAAGTTTCTAGCGAAAAAATCTAGACACGGTCTCATCATACAATTTTTTAGGTTAGAAAACACAAGTTATTCGCAAGAAAATCGAAAGTTTTTCTAGACTAGATAAATGAAAGTTAATTAAATTAAGTTACTTGCAAGAAATTCGTAAGTTTTTCTAGTCTAGAAAATATTGAAAAAAACTAGCGAGTTTGTAATCTCAACTTACGAAAAACTAGCGAAATTTCTACTTGGGATGTCGATTGTCGACGTTGATACGACGCTTGATCAACGTTGATCATCGAAGTCGAATTGATGTCGCAGTAATGTTGTATCAATGTCGATCATCGACGACAAATCGATGTTACATCAATTTCAAATTGCCGTTGAATTAATGTCGATCATCGCGTCAAATCGATGTCACTTAAATGTTATATCGACGTCGAATCAATGTCAACACATCGATGTCGAATCGACTTTGAATCAATCTTAAATCGACGTCGAATTGATGTTGATCATCGATGTCGAATCGACCTTGTATCATCTTAAATCGACATCGAATAGATGTCGATCATCGATATTGAATCGACATCAACTGAGCGGACATTCAGACGTCTTTTCGGCGCCGATTCAATGTTTCGTCGATGTTGAATCAATGTCGAATCAAGGTTAGCTTCGACATCGATTCAAGGTTCCTGTTCCCTTAGGGACGTGGAAAAAAATTAAGTTGGATTCGGTCTGATGCCAGATTCTATCCAGACTGTTTCCAGATTACATCCAAACTCTTTTTAGTCTGGATATAGCCTAGGTTAGGTTAGGCCTGTGGTTAAATTTAAAGTCTCGTTATAGTCTGGATAAAATCTGGCAAGTATCCTGATCCAGACTATAACCAGACAAAAAAGACTCTGGTTATAGTCCGGATACTATCTGTAAACAGTCTGGATACAATCTGGTATATGAGGCTAGACCAAATCCAGATTAAATTTGTTCACCATGGCAGAAGCATCAATTGCGAACCCATCCCTGTAAAATGTTCTCTCCAACGAAACACTCCATTCCCCCCTGTCCAATCCGCAAAACTATTTCCAGCGTTTCACGAGCTATAACCGTTTCCACGGCATAAATATTTGTGATTTGTTTGGCACGCTCGCGCAAACAGGGCAAAACAATTGCGCTGATATAACGTCGCTTAAATGGAGTTCGTTAGGGCGTAAGCGGGCGATGCATCACGCGAGTCGGATGCCGCGGTTATGGCGCTCGCTGGACGCAACGGCAATCACCGGCAATTATAAATTGTATTATTTTGGACGTCGCGCGGCCTCGCAGCTGAGGTTGCCGGTTGCACGCAACGGGGTCCCGCGGCTCGGTAACGCACGAGAGATGGCGCACAATGGCTCCCATAATGACTCGGCGCGGAGCCGCCAAAGCCGCGTTTCGTGCCATTTTATTTTACTTCCGTGGGCACCCTAGCGCTCGCTATTAATTGCCGTCGCTCCGTGCCAACTTTGCCGCAGATCCATCTCGCTCTCGGGCCACGTCGGAGCTCGCCACCCGCGCGCCGCTTTTTATCCACCGGCAAATTAGATCCGGCAGTTCTGATCGATTATTCGACTGTGATTGAGGAAACGCGTGGGTCGCGCGGACCGCTTTCGCCGAAAGGAATCAACCGGTTAATGATTTTCGGGCTGCGCTGACGACAGCAATTTATGTCGCGACGACGGAGCTAATTGAATTAGGCTTTTCGATCTGGGAGTTCTTATGGGAAGGTGGGATTTTAAGGTGTGGTACTGAGAGAAAAAGATCAGTAAAATTACTGTTAAAACAGTGGCGCCGGGTTACTAACGACAAAAAAATTATATTGTAAAAACAGTAAAATTTACTGCACCAACAGGAAAGTTTATTGATTTTTACAATAAAATTTTTTTATTGTCGTTGTATCCCAGCGACAGTGTTTAAACAGTAATTTTTACTGGTATTTTTCTCTTAGTGTAGAGAGAGGGTGGTCGAGGAATTTTGGGGAATTCAGGTTAGGATTCCCCAGGTGGGGATTCCCCAGGGAAATTCACATTAGGACCAGGTGGAGGATAGGTTAGAATAGTTGGGAATAATGTCCTGTTGAACATATCTATTAGGAACTGGTAGATCTGTATAAAAATAGAAAAAATTCACATAGAAGTTCACAGCTAAGATACTGATACCATTCTCCATAACCCCATCCAACCTGCCTCTCCTCAGTTCTCTGTCTCATCCCCTTTTCCTTCCTTCCAAACTCCCAACGCCCAAAACTCCTCTACTTTTGACAATCCTTTTTCCCGCTGCCATTGCTCGTCAACCTAATGACTTTTAAATCAAATTAGCCCAACGAAAAAATCCCACCTGGTCGGCTACCCAACCTCCTAAATCCGCCATTAGCCAATTGCCCCTCCCGAGTTCGAGACCCAGGAATTCCAGGACTCTCTCGAAAAAAGTCTCCCCAGAAGCAGCGGAAACAAAACCACGTTCCCCTCCCACCGTTTAATTACCTCCCTTAATTGCAAATTCCACGTTGAATACAAAAGACGGATCGCCGCGCTTAAGGTTCCCTGTGCAACCAGAAATAACGATTCGCGCCACCAATGTCTCAATCAATCTTGGGCCGAGGCGAAACGGGAAAGGCCGAGAGCCGGGCGCGAATTGAAGGACAGGTGAAAATGATCGGCGACTCGGGCCCGGCCGGCTGCGGTTAATGAAGGTAATTAAGTTTTTCTTGTTGGACTCGCGCTACCCCCGCGCGATGCATGATTTATGTGGCCCGAATGTGGTAGCGCGCGGGACATGCGCGCGCACTAAATCGACCACGAGGAGACACGTGAAAAATGAGCGCTTTTTGCCGATCGGCCCCTTTCGCGGCCGCCCTTTCTTCGGCCGTCCATTTTGCCTCTTTGCGAAATTTTATTGCCGCCTAAGGTAACGCGCCGCGCGCTCATTACGCGCGTTACTCTGATGGACTCCGCGTTGCAGCCCTTCGGACATAAACGAAACAAATCCCGCGTTCGAGTAGCCGGCTGATGATCAGAGGGGAATCCATCATCCGTGACCTCAGATAGCAAATCAGCCCGGGATCATTAATCCCCCCGCACCCGCCCCTCGGTACCAGAGCAGGGGTTTCCAGAAAAAAGCGCACGACTAGGGATATGGTGGAGAATGTGGGTAGGTTATTGTTTCGCGTGGCTGTGCAATTAAAAAGCTAATGATGTGGGTAGAGGGAGCACGCTTTTGACTCCAGTAGTTGGTTTGGAGGGATGTGGTTAAATCGTTGGGATATAGATTGTATGCAGGTATCGCTATGGGTTGATGAAAATTTGGGTTTGGTTACATTTCTCTTATTGTATTGAGAGAAATTGTGGACAGTCGGGAACGGTAATAGTATATTAATTCACAAGGAAAAGACATTGATTTCAGTTGGTTGTCCAAGCTGAAGGGAAGGAACAACCATTTAAAACAATATTTTCCCCACAGAAACAAAAAAAACTATTGGTAACCGGAACAATAGGCGAGGGTTATCAAAATGTTTTGTTATTGAGGTGAAAAAAAATTGGAGATGTAGTTTGTCATATTATACTGTGATTACTTTTCAAACTCACAATTTTTTAGTTTGAAAAGTAATCTTTTGTATTTATGTGTTCTTTGTATATATTTGTATTGGACTTCATTTCTAACGTCAAATAAAATACGAAATCACCTTCAACTTATGCATGTGAATATTTGTATATATACAAATGTTACTTACTATTTTTTTCTAGAAAAAGGTACAATAAACTAGTTTTTTTTACAAAAGAGACACTTAGCTAATTATTTTGGGCAAAATATGAGAAATGCATATCAGATGTTTCTGATGTTGCTTAACCTAATTATATATCAAAATATATCAATTTCTACGCTTCAGTCATATTTTTCTGAAATGTGATTTTTAATAAACGCAAGAAGATTAACACACATTACCCTGTATAAAGCGAAATAAATTATAATTGGAAACAAATTCTATGAATTCTCTAATGGTAATGTAAGGTATAAATACCAATAATTTCCACTAACGGTTAGACGACTTGTACACTCTTAAAAATGTCTTTTTGGTCGGAATAGGATCCTTTTCAATGAAAGCAAAATTTCTCTTACATATTTCGCAAAAAGATTTTGCTTTAGTCCAAATAGAAAGTAACTTTGAAATGCATCTTTTCGAATGAATACAAAG
>JABFPB010001466.1:0-25153 GCA_022817645.1 Ceratoteleas bidentatus | reverse complement strand
ATGCGCGCGCAGCCCAGCTTCGACAGTCGATTGTGCGTAACCTGAAAATCCGACTGTCACAGCCGGATTATCAGTAGCATAATCAGGAAGACAATCCTCTTGTAACGAAAACATAATTTCTAAGAGTGTATTGTAAGCGAAATCATCTTGTTATAGAAGCAGACCTCTTATTATAAGAGAAGTCTTCTTATTATAGCAGGAATCATCTTATAATAAGAGGAACCCCCTTGTTGCAAGAGGAAGCTTCTTGTTGCAAAAGGATTTCGCTTGTTGGAAGAGAAATCCCCTTGTTACAAGAGGATATCGCTTGTTGCAATAAGAATCCCCTTGTTACAAGAGGATTTTGTTTGTTGCTAGAGGAATCCTCTTGTTGCAAGAGGAATCCTCTTATTGTAAGCAAAATCCTCTTATTATAGCAGGAATCCTCTTGTTATAAAAGAAACCTTCTTATTTCAAGGCAAATCTTATTACAAGAGAAATCCACTTGTTTTAAAAGGATTAAAAAATTGTTTTTCAATTATGAATCTATTCCAATTTTTCCTATTTTTATATTAGGACATTTGTAGTTGCAGCTATCCAATACGAAAAGCAGTATTCTTTTGCCAAATAACTACACAAATATTTGTTATGATAATTACAATATAAGCGATGATCGGTATTATATTCGATTGTGCAGTCGTAAAGACGATTTTACAAAAATGTAAAAATCATTTTTTTAGCTAAAATGCGATTTAATTTTGGATAAAAACTAATTGAGCAATTGTTTAGAGAGCAGTTTAATATATGCGCTTGCATAATCAACGGTTTTGTTTTGTTGGTGGTACCAATATTATATGGTTACTTCGCCAGATATAGTATGCATGATATGAGTTTCATGAGCCTTTCCATTACTTGGTCTTTAATTTACATCTGTGAAGATTTGCGGATTTCTCATATTGTACTGGATACAAAGCTGGTATACTTCTGGGGTTAGTTTTGATAGTAATGTTTTACAGCTCTGTAACTAAATAATTGATTTAATTAAATAATTTAATTAAATAGCAGCTGTACATTTTTTTATTAAATAATAATTAAATTGATGTTTATCAATACGTTTTTAGGATACCTGACATATTTCCTGTATATATCTGCATACCTTTGGTTTAACTTGATGGTCTACCAATTGGCTGAAATTATTAGGTACATTTTCATTTCCTTATATTCTTGTACTGATGTAATAAACCGACTTTTTCAGACAAACTTGGCAAATTTACGACACTATGCCAACGTGGAGTCGACGAACGCGATTTTTAATCAATTTTACCATTATTTCCTTAATAGCAATTTCTTTTATGGTAATTGTCATCTTTGTTGCCTTTAATGAAAATATTCCAGTAGTTTACCGTCCAAATATGGATTTTTCAATAAGTTGGTTCAAAGGTAAGCGGAATTAAAATATTTTTATCAACTGAAAGCTACTTATTTTGTACTTTTATTTTTTCAAACGAGGAAGATTTGTAAACTGTAATTAAAATGTTAATTAAAATGTATGATTACACATTATCTCATTGCATAACTTCCCGCGATAGAAACAATAACAACAACCGAAGTGTCAAACACAAAACATTAGTTTTTTGTACAGTTGAATGCCATCTACCCAGTTCTGAAGCGAAAAGTGGCTTTTTTTGTTATCAGACGCTTTTTAAAGTTTGACCTTCGAAAATCAAAAGAGTTTATACTTTCTTAAATATATAAAAAGAGATTTCCAAAAACCTAAATAAAAGTTAGTAACACAATATTTTTCAGGTGAAACGTATGGCAAATTGATTTATTTGCTATGTCCTCTATTAACTCTGCTCCTCCTGAACGTCTATTTTCTTATTGAAGCTGCAAAACACTTATCGTTCCTCAAAATCTATTTCCAACTGAAATCTTCTGATACGAGAAAATTAGAATTCAATTATTTTATGAGACTGTAAGTGGAAACAATTTCGGACAATGAACAAGTTATTATAGTTCCAGTCTAAATATATTGCACTTTCAGGTTTTTACAACATTTAGTGCTGTTTTTAGCAATGGCTTTACCATTAGTGCTCGAAATATTAACCGAAACAATCTGTGACGCAGCGTTTGAAAGAGAAATTGATGGACTACATTGGTCCTATCTTGTCGATATTTTGAAATTCATCCAAGGATTATTAATATCTTCAACATTTCTCTTTTTTAGAATGTTCGATGCAAGAATCAAGTGACTAGGGCGGAAAGTATTCACTTTTCGCCCTCCGTACAGGATAGAAAGTATTCACTTTCCGCACTTGATTCAGGGCAGAAAGCATTCACTTTTCGCCCTTGGTACAGAGCAGATAGTATTCACTTTCCGCCCTTGGTGCAGGTCAGAAAGTTATATTACTTTCATAGGAAAAAATGACTAACTTTCTGCCCTTTAGTAAAGAATGTACTCTTGTTTTTCAATAAACCGGCGGCAACGATTAATTGATTATCCAAATTTTTTGCATCCCAGCTTATATTATCGATCAGCTTAACAAAAGATACTACTGTTCATTAGTAAATAAAAAGTATGTCCTAATGATCGGTCTTATCACCGTTTTGTTATCAAACATTAGACTCCTAAAATATGAAATTTAAAATACATTTAAGCACAGTAGTACCGAGCTCAAAAGTGAAATGATTTTAATGTGGATTTATACAATCAATCGTAGTTGTATCGAAAAAACAGAAGTCGAAATGTTGACGTAAGAAATAGTTTAGAAAATGGAAAAGAGGTGCTGAACATTTTGTTGACATAATTCGTTTACAACAAAAGAGCAATGTAAGTGCGATTACTAATTCTATTTACAATTCCCGAGTAACTAACCTAACCTCAAACTGTGATTTTATTGAATTTCAGGAACATGCGCAAGGCTTACACAGCTGTTTTGCTCCTCCTAATCACGACTATTTACGTACAATCCGATCTAAATATTGGAAAGTGTTGCGCAGATTCGGAAATATTGGTTTCCAGCAACGGAACTGTGGAATGCAAATTACTGAATTTGACGGTTAATCCGACGAGAGTTTTTTTTCATTTCGAAAAAAATGTTTCGCCGATTCTCAAAATTTGTCCGGAAAATTTTACTCAGATCATCGCCACAGATTACTTCACTCCAATGGAAGTCCATTGCATCGACATTTTTGAAGTTCGAAATGGGATACCTATTTTAAGTGGCGTGAGACTCGATGCGAAATGCGCTGAACAGTACAAAATAACTAAGAAAAACGTGGTTCCAATTAAGGAGGTTTACCCCGTTTATCTTTGCTGTAAGGTGGGAGAAATATTTGAATTCCAGACGAGACGATGTTTAAGTTTTAAGAATAAAAATTTGTATAAACTGGCAAAAACTGCTGAAGACATGGCAGACTATGTTGGAATTTATGAAGGTGGTCCTGTTTGCGTGAATCCCGTAGTGGATTACGAAGTTGCGTTATCGGACATTTCTGTAAGAAACGGATCGATTGAGGTAAAAACATTTTTTTTAGACAAGGCTATTCGCTCCGCAGAGTAAACGAGAGAAAATGAGGGAGTAAATGAGAGTAAACGAGAGTGAATGAGAGTAAATGAGGGAGTACACGAGAGTGAATGAGTGTAAATGAGGGAGAAAACAAGAGTAAACGTGTTTAAAACCCTAACTAAACTAACTAACTTGGAATTTTCGCATATTCCAGTTGGGATAATTTAAAAACTAACTAAATTAACTTGGCATTCTTTTACGTGTTAGAACTGTTAAAAAACATTTCCTTTACTTTCATTTACTCCCTTCTTTACTATCGATTACTCTTCTTTACACTTATTTCCTCTCGTTTACTCTTATTTACTCTCGTATACTCTAGTTTACTCTGCGGTACAAATAGCCACTTCGTTTTTTTATATTAAAAAAAATTATGTTTCATTTACCACTATAATTTCTGTTTAAAAAATGTTAAAATAATGTGTTTATCCAGGTCAAACTGGATACGAACGAAATTCTAAAAATGCCAAAACCCCGCATGTTCTGTTTCGACAAAACCAAAACTTCTGCAGAATCGATTGTTGTAAGGGTTTGCAGAGAACGCAACTATTGTCAGAAACATCCTTGTGTTACAAAATGTCGTATTTACAATGTAGATAATGGGAATACAAGGGATACAGTAGACAGTTTGCATTCTGTGATTTCGAGAGACGATCAGAAAGCATTTGGAGAATTCAGGAGGAATTTAATGGCAGGTCAAGGTATACGTCTTGAAATACCCAATTATCATTTCATCAGTTATGATGAAATTAAAAAAATATTTAATTAATGATGGATTCTTATTTTGATTGTAGAATACGGAGTTACCTCGACTTTTTTGTGCAACAAGCCACAAGCGTTTCTTCCCAAATGGTCAATGACATCGGAAGGTCAAATCAAAGTGTCGAATTTCCACGAACCATACACTCTCGACGAATACTGTTTGGGTTTGAAAATGCATAAAAATAAGCGATTTGCCACATTTGCATTTGTTTGCAAAAACAAACAAGTTAACAGTATGTAAGTTTTGAGGCACTTTTAATGTGTGTGTAATTTGTATAAGGAAGGATTGGTATTAATGTTATTAATTTATTTTTAGTGGACTTTTTGACGGCTGTTCAAAATTACTGAATTGCACTTTTGCTATGTTAACGGCATTTGTTTACCTCGTCGAAAAGGAATTACGGAATTTATATGGCAACTGCGTTTTGTGTTTCCTGGCGGGGCATTTCCTTTCCGATTTTTTATCTGCCATGAATGTTTTAGAAGAAAAGAACCCTAATGTGCTTTGCGACAACAAAGGTAAGTATTTTCATAAAATATTATGAAAATACGTGATGTTACTTAATTAAAACATTAAATAAAAATAAAAAATGTTAATAGAATTTAAAAAATTTTAATATTATTTATCAATTTTTCAAAAATTATAAAACGTTTTAATTCGTTTAAACATTATTTCTTTTTACAGCATATTTTACGTACTTCTTCAAAATTGTGTCTCTCGTTTGGTTTACTGGCATATGCCATTATGGATGGAGAGAAACTAAAAGGTAAATTTTTCGTTATAAAAAAAAACGTGTGTAACATAAGAATATGCTCATCGTGATGGAAACATTATTGTTATTGTTTTTATTTTCAGGTGCAGATATTTAAATAACTCCCCTGAACGATCCACAAATGAAAAGTTTGATTTTTACAAATACGTCATCGTGATTGTTCCCTGTTGTGTACTAGCGACTATAATTGTGGTGATTTTTGACAACACTAAATTATTACCCCCAATTTACAGACCGAACTTTTTGGAATGTATCTGGTTTAACAGTGAGTCGAATAATTTTTTTTTTTTCGTATTGAAATTCGTTGCAGATGTATCTCTTTATTTTTTTGACCTTGTACGTAGACTGTGAATAATGTAAAATTAATGACTTGTTTCAGAACACTACATATATGGTGAAATATTTTTTCTACTAATACCAATAACAATTTTGACACTAACAAATGTGACATTTCTCTGCATGACTAAAACTTCTTTGAAGTGTATGAGTATCGACTTCATAAAACATGATTCGGGTGATATTAATTACAGTAGACTGCAAGTGAACGAAAAGTTGTAAGTGATTTCTTTATTATTAAAAATCGTTTTTATTAATTAATTAAAATAAATGATTTTTTAATTTATCAAAAAAAATCTTTTTAAAAAAAATATAAAAAATTAATATATTTTACTAAATTTGTTATAAATTTAACAACAAATTTTTTTAATAAAAACGTGGATTTGTTCTAATGTAATGTAATTTTAAAAAATCAATTTTAGTAGTGAAAAAAATCTTTATTGATGTTACAATGTATCCTTATCTTCTTTACAGGAACACCTTAAACCTGAAACTGTTTCTACTTATAACAATACCTCTTATTGTTGAAAACGCAACTGGAATTTGGGCATACAGCAGGCCTGAAAGTTTCGATAACACAATCGTCTATTTCGTTTATTTCGCTTTAGTTTTAAACGTCGCGAGGAGTTTTGTAATATTATACTTACTCGTAACAAAATCAAAATTGTATACTTTGATTATGAACCGAATGATGCAGAAATCCGAACAAATCCGTGAAACTGGTACAGTGAGTTGAGACAGATTATTAATTTATATACGTGGACAATTAGGAAAAGACGTGTAATAAAAAAAAATATGTTTATTTTTCATATATTCTTCGTTTCTTTTTCTTTCATCTCCTCCTTTACTTTCAATAAATATCATTAAATTTGTTTGTTTATTGAAAAAATGGGGTAGTTTAAATGTAAAATAAAAAATTGAAAGTCTAAAATAGAATTTTTTTTAATAAAATACATTTTTTATCGTTTGTAACACAGAGGATTCTGTGTTAGGAAGTAAAAATAATTTTTATCGCCAATTTTGTAAAATTAATCTCTTTAAACTAATTATTCGATAAGTAAAATACCCAGTAGTAATGACTGATTGGATAAAAATCGGTAAGTAAATAGGTTAAATATATAATATCAAAACACTATTAACTTCCACATTAAAACTCGGGAGTGATTTCATAGCGTTTTAGGCTGAGAAGGTTGAGTGTTTTTAATTACACTGACCCAAAAAATCTTAATTTAGGATCCCGTAAAATTATATAACACATTCGCATCTGTTTAAAATAAAATTCAAATTTCAGAGGTACATTATTTTATTGTAACAATTTTTTAGGCATATTCAGTTTCAGTCCAAAAATCAGGACGAAAATGATTTCAAAGCTGAAAGCCAACATGGCGTCCGACATCCGAATGTTGTAAGTCAAAGTTCTTTCAGTCAGTTTCATTACGTACAGACACATCCATGATTTTGCCATTATAACTAACGTCGTCATATATTTGCTGAATCTGAAAATAAAAAAATTCATGATTTTGGTGATTCCTAAATCAGTTATTTACCTTCTTTCAAATAAATTGTCATAAACAATGACCACGTATAAAAATTAAAATTTTAGAAAAATTAAAATGTATACAAATTAAAATTTTATAACAAATAAAATTGCGAAAAATATATATTTTATCGAAAACAAAATTTGAGGGCAATTTTATTTAATCTTTTTCATTTTAGTACAAAAAAGTAACTCACAACCCATTTGAATCATTGATGTCACCATAGTCTTTGGCGCTCAGAACTTTCTTATTTATATATATCAAAACGATTGTTAAAACCAACTGAATTGACATTGGTGCACTGGAGACTACCAAATTTGAGTTGGAATAGTTTTCTGAAACAATAATATTGTATTAGTTTGAAGTCATAAAAAACAGATAATCATTCAAAATGCACAAAGAGAATATTCAATAAATACCCTTAAGAAAATTCATTAATTAAAAAAGCTTACCCTTCAACCAACAGGATTGTGAGTCAGTCACTTCTGTAGAAAAAGTTTTGTAGTGATCAAGCAAGATGTCGATTGTCGTAACAACTAATGGATATCCATAGCTGTATATTAAACATGGGAGTACCCACCGAGTGGTACTGACAGACTCGTCATTTTTTTTTCTACACAGAAAAGTGTTATCATTAATAATTATCATTAATAGACATTTTGAAAGTAGACATTTTTTATATTTGCGGTTTGGATATTAGTTTTTCGTATAATTTAGGGAATAAAACAGCTTATTTAAACAAATTAAAAATATCATTGTGCAAACGCAAATTGAAAGTTTCGTAAAATTATAAAATTATCGCAATTCCGACTTATTAGGGAACCTATACAGGATCTACCTTAATGACTGCAGTAACTTCACTTCATTAATCTTATAACTTTTTTCCACTTGAAGGTGGTAAATCCGTAACCTAACGTATAATTACAAGTTTAAAGTAATACATTCTTGATAAAGAATTTATACAAATGTCAAATTGTTTAATAATTACAAATATTTATTTTTCAAATATATCATGATTATCTAATTTTACTTAACTTTCACTTTTTTAAAGAAACCGCATATGTTAAAATACACAAATAATGTTTTCAACAATATTACCATGTATATATTTCCAACTCACCTTCTATTTATCCAAAGTCCGATAAACAAAACATTTAGCCACGCAAAAGCGGATACCGTCAAATAATTAATCATGAACGCTGAAACAGAACAGGATTTCATCAACCTCAACAGAATACAAAAATGTTACAGTTTGAAATGTTTATAATACTCTTCAGAATGTTTCAGACATGTTTCTCTAACATTTATATCTATCCATCAAACATTTCTTTGGTTCTATCAGGGAACATATTTAAGTAATTGTTACACTTACTGAAATATCGGCATTTCTGCGTTTCAAAAGCCCCAGATCGATCCACAATGATGAAAATCAAAATACATATTTTGGTAAATAATAAGCAGGACTGAAGCTGCGAATGAATGCAAAATTTCCTCTGCCAAAAGAAGGTTCCCAATATAAAAGTTGATAATATGTAGAAAGGGATAGTGATAACCACATCCCAATATAAGGAGTTAACCCCAGGATACGGATTCGTTATCATGATAATCATTTTGCTGATCTACGCCAAACCGAACTTCCTTCCAAGAACCGGGATTTCGTACTACGATGTATACAAAAATGGTTCTAAATCGTACCCGCTAGACACTGGCGGTACATGAATCATTTCTCTTATCAGCCATTCGGCAATGTTATAAATAATTGGAAACTTAATTTAAGAACTGCTTATGTCTTGAAATAGAAATAGAATCTATTGCTGACATGAAATGTAAAAAGGATTATCAAATATCGCCAAAAAAAATCGGTTCCATTATCGAGTGTAATTGTTAAGTTTGAATGTTTAAAGATTGCTGATAACTCTGAAAGTTTTTTTTTAAGTGAACTCAGAAAAACAGAATTAAAAAATGTTTAATTCATTCATTCAATCACAGTCTGGTTTGGATACTTCTATTCCAAGATAGAAGACGGTAACATTTGTAGGATCCAATTGCATTGTTTATAAATCTCTCATTGCACTTCTGATACAACTTTGACGACAAACAAGAAATTATTCTTCCTTTGAGAATCAAACTTCCAAGAGGATTTTATTCTTAGTTCAAGCGGAAATATTCTTAGATCGTATTAAAGAGGAAAATCCTCTGAAAATTTTTCTCAGAAGGGATTGTTTTTAGAGTGTTTCTGCACTGCGGAAGAGCCGATTGCCTTCCGGTACCAATTTTACGGGCGGTTTGCCGCGGCCTTTGCATGATCCTTAACGGTGCACGCTGTCAACCTTTCGACGGTTCAGCGAGTCGCCGTTTACCGGCGGATGACTATCATCGTCGATGAACCGGCGTTCGACACGAAACAACGTCCTATCGCGTTCATCGGTGACCTTGCGGGTACGTAACGCGATACCCGCGTGTATGTCCCATTTGTGGCTCGCGGGCAGACTCCGCGTTTTCACGCCTGATCGGGGCAGTAAATGTCACGCCGATTAACATCGTTGTCGCGATCACTCGGGCTTCGACGTGTCCTTGCAGTCAATTATACCAACACTTACTATGTTGCAGGGAGTGGTTCGTTTAGCAGACATTGCGGATAAAGTCTGGATCCTGCTCTGGTACCAGTCTTTATATGACAGAAAGGAGGTGATGTAAGCAATGTTCCAGGGGAAAAGTCCTAACGGTGTTGCAACATTTTTTCCTGCGATGAGTGTTGAATTGGGAGGAGGAAGGGTTTGGGAGGTTGATGTATTAGATTTGTTTGAAACAATGGAATACCCTCAAATTGAAATACAAACGATTTTAAATATGAACCCTCATATCTACATTGTTCTGTCTTCCTTAACATGGTATTTAAGTAGAAGCAACGGTTATTTGTCTGAGTGCCGGATAAAAACGATATACGAACGTTCAGGATGATTAAGCCCAAGTCGGATGACAATTGGCGATGTCAGGGTGCGCGAACCTATTGACTGGAACACCATGAAACGCGTTTAAGCGCCAGAGGCGTTAGCCCAGTTTAAAGTTCATCAATCATCTACTCCTGGCATCGATTCCCCGGATTCGCATTAATGATTCCGCGCCGTAACTTTCCAGCTAAGCCGTGATCATGCGAAATGAATGATTTACTGCTACATGCAACTTAGACCAATAAACGATCGATCTTTCTGCGAAAGTGCTGTGGTAGTGTTGTTATTGTCGTGACTGCAGGGAACTTGCTGCACGTGCATTTAGACAGATGTCATTCGATTTTTTGGAAAGACGACCTCCAGGTTTCTGTAGTCCTATACATACCAGTATGGTGACTCAATCTATGAGGTCAGTAGGGAAATAAGTCGAATCTCGAAATGTCCCATAATTTTAGTAGGCAGAAAACTTCACTAGTTGCCTTTTCTTAGATTTTCTCTCAGTGCAGTTCCTGCAAAATGTCTAAAAAATCAGATCAATTCCATATCCTTCCTCAGATTGTCTAACTTCACTTTCCTGGAAACAATCTCCATTTGTATCAAAATCGCCAAATCATCCAGAACTTCTCGATCAGTCGCCGATCGAGAATTTCCTTAGAGCCTTAAAAATGGCAACGCACACCATAAATAAGCCTGACTGATTTACCTCGACGTGCGGCGAACAAAAACGCGCGCCGTATCGACGGGCGATCCTGCAAAAATGAGAATAATTCGCATAATTTCATGAATCAATGCCGCCGCGCATAGATATAAATTTGATTGACGAATGACGTTTAGCAGTGCCCCGCTGGCTCACCAGCCCGGCGAGTCGTGTTGCTCGTCGCTTGGTTTCGTGTGGGCGACATTCCAGCAGCTCGCCACCAGCCAGAGCCGAGATGACAGTTACAAATAGAAATCGTAGAGTGCGGCCTGTCGTTCGTTGCTTTACGATCGCGGGCCCCGAACGGCCCGGGGACCATTACTTCCAAATCATTAACCCGGACAGCTCGGATATAGTTGCATCTTGGATGGGTCATTTATCGTGGCGAGGAGCCGTTTCAATAATTGCGCGGGAAAGGGACAAAGTGGAAAAATTGGTTGCAGACTGCCTGCCATGGAGAATATGGTTGAGGGATTGGTTCCAGACTATGAACAGCAGAAACACTGATGGAAGAAGTAGCTCATTTTGAAATATTTTGGCATTGTAGATAAAAAATTATTGGAACAAAAGGGCTTCAGAGAAAAAAAGATATTTTGTCTCGTCAAGATATCAAGATCTGGTACCATGTTGGTACCATTGTGATACCACTAATACTGAGGTATCTAAATTATACGAACAAGGTACCTGTTCAGTCTCAAAACGGTACCATGTATTAATTGATACCAAAATGGTACCACACATTATTTGGTACCAAAATGGTACCATAAATTGTTTGGTACCAAAATATAGACTTATAACTTGAATGAATTGAATATTCTGACAATGTTGTTTCAATCTACACAGCCCTATATAAAACTGATTTCATCATCCATTTCGATTATTTCCATCAAAAGTATGATTCTGATGAATACACAGCAATTAGTTACGTGGACAGGTCGCTGTCCTGTCCTAGAAAAGCGAGCGCACTTTACCCATTTAAAGCAGCGGGTAATCGATTCGCAAATCGGTAAACCAATTATTCGTAACAAAAGCGATCTTAATGAATTCGTTAATCAATTCCAAGTAGAGCACCTAATGCATCGTTAATCAGGCGGTGGCTCGCGTTGCCCTGCCCGGACTTGCGGCTCGGAATTCTGCTGTGCATTGACGCATAACACATGCACCGGTCATTTGCATATTCGAAAGTAAGTCTGATCGCCTTTATGGCGCAAAAATAATCTTTGTTCGCCACTCGGAGATTTACTTATGAACGTCGAGAAAAAGGTGGTCTCTGCTTTCGTCTTCAAGTTCTTTGGATTTCGATATTTCAAACAATGATATCAAAATAGTTTCATTTTGGTACCAAAATGGTACCAAAATAATACCACACATAGTTTGTACAAGGTACCATTATTCAGTATCAAAATGGTACCATACATTAATTGATATCAATATGGTACCAAACATTATCTGGTACGAAAACGGTACCATAAATTGTTTGGTACCAAAATGGTGCTACACATTAATTGGTACCGAAATGGTACTATACATTATTTGGTACCAAAATGGTATCATCCATAGCTTAGTACCTAAATGGTATCATACATTGTTTCATAGACAAAATGGTACCAAAATGGTACCAAATATAGTTCGGTATTAAGATGGTACCACACACAGTTTGGTATCAAAATGGTACCAAAACGGTACCATACCTCATTTGGCACCAAAATATTACCATTTTTGTACCATTCCTCTTCCAGAAAATACCTCCTAAACGTAAAGTTAACGTTCGCAAACGAAAGTTCGCAGCGTCGATCTGGAACTTCAAATCCATGATATAACCCTCTCTCGCCGATTCTTTCCGACTAATCCAATTCCAATTACAAAACTCGCGTCCGAAAGGCGGCAGCTGTATCGCGCAGACTTAACAACGAACTTCGCCGTAATTTGACGTCAGTTTCACTGACTCGATGCTTTTTTTAATGGCGTGCAATTGTCCTGACCCAAATAACCGCTGAAATCACCGGCGCTCATTGTTTCTAGCAATCTGGCGCGATTTTGAGGAATCGAATTGCTCGTATTTATAGGCCTTCCGATAGGTCAACCGGCCCGGTTAAAGGCCGATTTCCGACTTTTTCAGCGCCGATTTCAGTGACATCGCGTGTGATTGATTATGCAATGCAACGACCGGCGTACCGTTAGCCCGTAAATTGTTTTCGGAGGATTCTTTTATTATCGAGACGATGACTCATCCGATCGTTTCGCCGAACAATCAGAGTCGCATCTCGGGCCATTTCCCTGGATTGAGTTATGGCCAGTTTTGCGGACAAAAAATGTACCATACGCATATCGGGACGGTCATCTTCGCGAAGAAACATATTTGCTTGGGAATAATCGAAATTCGCTGATGAGGTGAAAGTCGTTAAGGGAGCGAGGTGCCCTTTTGATTTAAGGTTGTGAGCACAAAGGAGTGCGTTTTTAGGGTACCGATAATTAATCATAGAGGTAATTTGTTTGGGTAAATGGATACATCAGTTTTGAGGGAAATTAATGTATAACAAAGAAATTAGTTTTTGCAAAATAAGTGGAACAAGAGTTTTGTTTTGGAAATATAAAATTACTTGTGCGAACATTCAATAAAAAAGTCCTATCAATTATTTGTTAGAAACTATTAAAAATATTATAAGGAGTGTTTTATTTTATTTTATATGCAATTTTTATCATGATCTTTGAAAAAATGTTTCAATAATAAAAAAAAATCATTGTATTAATACAGTAATATAATGGTCAAAAGATAACTGTGAATATCAAAATGCTGTTTCAGAAATGTTAAAGAAAAGTTTTAAAAATATGTACGATATAATGTTATAAAAATGTTTAACAATATTTATTATCTAATTAATATTATTAACTACACATACAGCCATTTATCTCTAAAATATTACAAAAATTGCAATACACATTATGTAATTTGCATATAATCTTCGATAAACTAAAAAATGTTATTATTCAAATTTTTCAACCTAAATGATTGGTTTGTAATTGAAATGCATTTCCAACTGCACTACATCAATTTGCAAAGTGTAAGTCACGCCATCTCGGAGAAAGTTCCTTTGAAAGACTAACTGAATACTAACCGCACATCACAAGAGAATTTCATTCCTAAAAAACATTCAGATTGCATAAATTAATGTTTCAACATTTAATCCTAAAACTAGTTACATCTCATTCAAATTGTTTCACAAATTTTTACTAAGTCGTAAATTCGACGATTACATTTTCTATTTGTTCAATCTCTTAAATAAATACAGAAATAGTTTGCGACGAAAGAAAAACCGCAAATTAACATAATGCCTGCGTGATCGGTCAAATGTTTCTTCGCGAACAAAAGGGCTTGCATGCCGTTACCTTCGCGATATACAGTAGCTGCGTTACAACGCTGAAAGACGAGAATCATTTGTTTCTTCGGTCACGTACCACGCGGCTAATTGAATTTAGAAGCGGCTGCATCAGAGAATTTAACGCTCGCCTCAGCACGAATAATCCAGCCGGACGTTACTTAGCCAAGTTTGCATTAGATTCTAGTCAATAAACTGTACTTTTCATGAGGCCTATTCCACTAATAAAAAATAAAAAACTTTATATAGAATTTCTTCGATCAGGAAACATGTCCATAAAACACTAAAAATCACAAGTTGTTTAAAGTAAAATTATTGTTATCGTAGCTTCTTATTAATATTAGAATAGAAAACATCAAACGATTTCGAGTATTATGACAACTTTGTGGCAGAAAGGGTAATAGTTGCCATTCAAATCTACAGATGGCGTTTCAATAATCAGCTCCCGCAAGCTATCTGACCTCAATATAATTTATATGTAAATAAGTATTAGTTTTTTAAATGAGTTATTTAGATCATTTTTCGTGGTTAATTCTAGCGTATTAGTTCTACATTATTTATATAAATTAATTGCAAACTTTGCAAAAATATTTATAAAAATTTCATGTTATTTGTGCAAAGTTTTCATAAAAATTTGTTCAACATTTTCACACAATTTTTTATACATTTTGCATCATCGATTATATAATTATATTAGTGTCATCAGACAGAACCGAAACGACTGTTCCAGTTTTTGGCGGGAAATTCAAAGAATTAAAAACCAATCTACAAACGCACTTCAAACATCCCGCGTATCGCGGCCAATCGTCACATTGTTTACGAGATGCATAAACTTGCGAGTTTGCGGGAATCGAGATTGTCATTCGCTCAATTGCCACAATGGGGCGCTACATGAATTTGACATTCCCATTCGATCCTCGTTATTAGTCGCGAAGCCGCGTTATTTACGGTCGCGCGCCAATAAAAAAATGGCAGTCCCGTTTCATGACTTTCGACGGACGCGCGTATTACAATCTGATCGATGACAGTAAGCAGAATACTTGGAACGGCCAATAATAATCGGCGGCAATTTTATTGCCGCATAATCTTAATTGTAATTTATTCAAAAAGCGCCATTCACCACGCCGACGCGCTGCATTTTGCTTTATTGATGCGTGCGCGATAACACGACAGGCAGCCGCGGCGCTGCGATTTGATTTTTCGAATCCGGTCAAAAAGTGGTACTTGATTGACTTCCGGCGATTTTTAGGCGCGCAGGTTCTCGCGTGATTGACGCTGCGATTGTAAGTGCGTTCGACGGTTTGACGTGTCGACGTGTCAATGATTGAGAACTCGTTCTTACGCGGGCAAAAATGGGGATAGATTATTTTTAGGTAAACCGATGGGTGGGGGTGGGAGAAACCTGCAGTCGGAATTTGGAAGATGGTAATCTAGGAGGCATTGCTTGTGAGTTCTTTAGGTCATTGTACTTAAGGGGACTGCCCATGCAAAAACGTCGTTTTTTGCCATTTTTTCACATTGTTTATAACTTTTGTTTGGTGATGTTTTTACAAATCCGTCCGTAATTTTTATTATCCTATTAATGGCAAACAAAATGGCGGTAAAAACAATAAAATTGATTGAATTTGAGCTCCTACTAACTTTTTGAAAACTGGGGCTTTTACAATTTTTTGTGAATTAATGATAAACTTGATTTTTGAGGGGTTTTCGCTACAGATTATTATTAAGGGACCTAAATTCTACAAAACACAAAAAAAATCAAGGTGACTGGATTAAAATTGACGAAAATAGCCATTTCTACCCCTAAGGTAGGAAGGGCATTAACTCGAAATACTGAGAATTTGATCAAATTTTATCTGCAGATTGTTCATGTTGTTCGCTTCAATTGACCAACATTAAATCAAAATTCAGATCTTGAATTCCGAGATATTTAATACCAAACTATTAGAGTGGTATATATGCATATACTACACATGTGTTTTATTCAAACTGGGATATCGAATATGTCGGGTTTCGAGAACACAATTTTAAAAGAAATTTGTATAAATGACGAGACAAGTGAACTATGAGTTTAGTTTGTTTTCATGCAATTCTGAGTATTGGTTAGGGTGTTATCACTACAAATTCGAAAATTGTTTAAATAAAATGTTAATAAATGTGGAAAAATAATTTTTTATGGTACGAGATAAGACTGAGCTTAGATCTCTAACAAAAACAACAGTCTTTGTTATATAATTTTTTATTATACATTATTTCGATAATTATGTAATTATCGTTTGTTTATACAATTATTGTCGGTTACAATTATTAGATGTTTATTATTATTATTATTACCAGATTATGCTCATTACTGTTAACAAATACAATAATTACTAAGTTGCACCATTTTGCACGGCTATTTGTACACGTCAATTTCTTCTTCGACAACATATATTACATTAGTCCAGTGGGTAAAGTTTCAGTTTCTGAGAATCTCGGAGTTGACTTGAAGTATTTTTGTAAATATTCATCATTTTCTATTTCTTTCCATTTCCTTCCATTATTGAAACGAAACTAAAGGAAGAATTCTAATTGGATGTCTACTTGAAATTTCCTTCCATAAAAAACACGTTTTACTTCATTTTAAATTATAACGTGAAAAAACGTTATAATTGATTGAAAAAACGTTTTTGTTGTGAAATTGACTGTAATTTTCAGTAAATTATTGTTTGAAATGAGTATTTGCTTTAGGTCCGCCATTTTTTTACATTTACAGCGCCAACAACGGATAATAGGAGTCCCAATTGCTTTATATTTCTCCATAAATAAAGGTAATAGAAATCAAGATGTCTATTCCTTTTTCTTACAGAGAAAACTATTCGACAGCTTCATTTCCGTGTTTTATGACCGTGAAATCAAAGATAAAACAATCTTTCGCTTCAAGTGGTATCGGCACAACAAAAATTGCCTTTCCCATCAGGAATAAGCTACAAATAAAAATAAACAACTGTAAAAATCAACAATATTAATCTACGTTTACAAAAAAACGTAGCCTGTTTCCAACAGAACCACCTAAAACAAGAAGTGTTATCTTCCACTGGACATTGACTTTCCCGCCAAAAGCCCCATCTCCTCCGAAGCCCATCAATCACTCCGCAATTTTTCTAATAACCGACCCGACAGTGACCGATCTCAGCCGCAACGAGTCACTTTGGCCACCCATCTCAATCCCTTATTTCCCGGGCGCCGATGATGCGCGTTCGCGCGCACAATGCGATATTCGGCGACGAAAATAAACGAAAGGGCCAATTGACGAGACGAATTTCGCGCGCGAACGCCCGACAGGGGGCGCAGGGGTCGCGTTGATTAAAAATCCGTGGCCGGCGACCTCGGTCGCCGTCGTGTCGGCTTCGCGCGTAATGATGACAAATGACCGCGTAAATCACGTGACAAGGCGCGCGACGCAAACCTAACCTCTGCGCATGCGCGCGCACGCAATCACCGTCAACAACAGCCGGCGCGAGGTGTTTCTGAGGGGTCCGTAATTTAGAATAAATCGCGCGTCCCGAATTCAGGCGTGAAAATTAGAGACATAGGAGACTGTATAGACTAAGAAAACTGCGGTTTTAGAACGACAACGCCATCTTTGTCGACGTAGTATTGGCAGTTCAGAGCTTTTTTTCTAGAAATATTGTACATATATATAAAAATACATATATATAAAAAAGGAGGTGCATAGCGAATTAAATTATTTTTAATTATTTATAACAACCTTCTTTACATACAATTTTTGTTTGACATATGGTACTAGCGTTAGTTCCAAATTTGTCCACCAATTGTCAGACGTTACTAATTTTTGTAGGGAGGGAGGTGTGAAAAAATATTTTAAACACAACCGAAAAAATGTGATTCTTCGCGAATCGAAGGCGACGTGTTAACGACCGCGCTCTTCAGCGATTATTACGCAAGTTCGACCAATTCAAGGATGCGACCGAACAAAGCAAGGCATTGTCCCGAAACGCGCGTCAAATAAATACACGGGGTTTTGTGTGGCCGACCTTGTCGTGCCACTTGTTTATTTTTAGTATAAGAGCCGCTAAGGAAGATAAGCAAAATATTTTTCGTAATCTTTTTTTGCTATGCTTTCACTCTTTAAATCTGGTAAAAATTAGGAAGGAAAAACATAAGTAGGAACCCTGTGAAACTGTAGACAAATCCAGAAAAATCACTTAAATATCAGCTGATTCTTTCCTATTCCAGATTTAAAATAGAAGACAAATTTCAGGTTATAAACCATCTTCGAAGATGGAATTCACTTTCACTGTTTTCAATTCCGCTTAGCTGGAAGTAAAGCTGGAAGAAAAGCTACTGCTGAGACTTCGGTAGGCATCTACACAATATTTTTCCAAAGATAATAATTCATCATTGATCTTCCTTTTTGGCGACTAAATACTAAAACGCCTAAAAGCAATTCTTAAATTACTGCCCTATTCGCATTCCTGGGATAACCAAGAATCAATAAATTACGTAACTCGCCGAACGAAAATTGAAAAAAGATCCTCACGCCCGCACGCCACACTGCAATGTGCAAAATTAATTTTCACTTCAGAGACCAGGGATTAGCATTGTAGATTACAGTAAGGTCGTCGAGGCATTTATCACACAGTTTATTGTGAGATATACTATCCGCGAAGTTTATCGTTCCTACGAAGTGAAAATTAAAAGTAAAATATGGACATAACCTAAAACGCTACGTCCATTACTCCGAAGTGGAGACCCCAAGCGTAATTGTCCTCGTTGCATGCGGTTACGTCGGCATTTATCTGCATGACCGCCGGTCCAATGGCCCGAATAAAAATGTCCGTTACTGCTACGCACATAACACGTGCGCGACCTGAAAAGGTAAAACGTTACTCTAAGTTACTAGAACTAGTGTCTTTTAATCACTAAATTATTCTCCCACATTCAGAGAACGTTTTAAAGCCATGATTAATTACATATTCAACATTACGTCAATAATAATTAGAAACACCTCAACTCCGTGGCAGCAGACTCGATGTTCGCCCGTAACCTGTTTCGCGCGCGACAACTACCGTTCATGTTGGTTTTTCGTTGCAACCTAACCTCTCATCAGCTCATCTTTTCGTTCACGCCAAGATGATCTCGTGCCGCAAGTCGTTTCGCGCCATTGCACAATTTAATATAATTAAGAAAATCTATTCGGCCGTCGGTATCGGACGTCCAATCGGGACCCTCGCGTCACGCTCTTCTCATGGCCTGGCGCTCATCAGCGCTGATAGCCAATTCGACGACGAAACTTATCATCTCATTTATCATTCCCGTTTCCTTGCAAGGTAGGGACTTCCTCGCGAGCACAGCTGATTGCATGTTGTTGCCGTGGAACGTGCAATTATGTCATTAAAGTTAATCCGGCTTAACATGTCCATCGTAAACGCCTGAGCCGCTACACCTTGTTTGATTAAAAAGCCTAAGGTCGACGATCCGAAATCGTCGATGCTCATTGTTCGGGCTAATTCGGCCGTACCTTTTTTATCCGAGGTGTGCTAATCCACAGTTATTTCTGTTGCAGACGAAAAGAACCCAAGGATGTACTGTTACGGGGTTTTGGGTCAGTGGTAGTAGGCCTTTGTCCGGGGCGCAAATCAATTAAAATGTCCGATGGCTCGTTGCGAAGCGGCGCTTGAAATGCAAATCCGGGATGTACCTCGCTACGTGACGGAGTTACCGAGCGAGGAGTTCCTTTGTTCGCCGAGTGACGCGTCGTCGGGGCCTTCGTAATGCGCCTAACCTCGAAAGCATTAACGTCCGCAGCGCCCCCCTTGGACATCAGGGAACCGTCCGCGAAGAAGACGTTACGCTTTGACAGGCCGGACGGCAGGGTGTAAATTACTGGTGGCAGAATGGTACGGGGGGTGTAACGTACCCAATGCATAATCTCGCGGCGAGGAAGACGAGCGAGCTACCTTTGAAGACCGCTCCTCGTGAGATCGAAGCTAGTCAAGACTTTTCTACCGGCGTCAAGGCTATTCGCGAACGTGCAATGCCGTAGGGATTCCAGGAACGCCTACGATCCTTCGCGCCAAGGTTAGGCTAGGTCATCGACGAGGATGCTTGAGCCTTTTTCTGATACCATATTTATGTAACACATCCTAACTTATTATTTGCGCGCCTGAGCCAGGATCTATAAACATCATTCCTGAGGAACTGGGTCTGTCCAGACACTGCTTTTCACTAGACTGTCTGGGTTGGAGGTGTGTCTGAGGTGACTTATCTTTGAAGAGGAAGGACTTGGAATCAGATCTTGAAACTACATTTATGTATAAGGAAAGTTACGAGAATGCTGAAAATTGGTGTTCCAAGTATCTAAAATTACCTAAAAATCTTAAAATTAAGTATTCTGCATCATCCTTAGCCTTAAGTAACAACCGAAATAGTTTTAGAATTAGTATATAAGTAAAAATTGGTAATTAAAAAATCGTGCAAATGAAGTAGAGAACGATAACTCATCCTTAACATACTAATGTAAGTAAATCTTCGCAAATTGCATCCTGCGTACAATCTTAGCCCATTGAACACCTCCGTAGACTTAGAGAAATGATGTTCACCATACATCTTCCTACTTGGGCGGATTAACCCAGATGCAAGACAGACCAAAAGTCCAAGATGCAGGGCAGATAATATCCAATCATTTTTAGGTTAGCAGTGATCCTAACGAAATAATGATATACTAAACTGCATGATTGTGAATTGACTGCGTGGGATGCAAAATGGCGCCGTGAGCTGCGCTTCGTCCTTCATCCCGGTTAGAAAAATCGAACGAACATTGCAATTAATTAATGTACATAACATAAAGCGCCAATCTGCATAATAAACCGTCCGACATGGCAGGAATGCATTCATCATTTGGATGAAATCCCACTGATTATACGAAAGGCATTTTAATTACACCGTCGTGCAGGCCGAAACCCCGGGGTTATGATACCCATACTGACATTACCGCGCGAGATAACTTGCAAGATGGCAGCACCGGCGCACACTGCCCCGTACCATTATACGTATTATAATGACCCGGTATCAATTATAATATGTAGATCGAATTAGCGTGTTTCCTCAACCTTCGTTTACTTCGATACGAGGCGCTATTACCCGGCACGAGAAAGCAAATAGAGATATCATCTCGAAAATTTTCGACGGTCACGCGGGTCTAATGGCTCCACCTGTTCCTTTTTTGTATCGCGTAGCCAATCGGAAACCTATCTCACTCGACCTCCCATATCGTGGCGAGCCAACAACGCGGTATTATCCGTCGCAAAATTTGAAATATCGCCGAGTCGGGTAAAAACTTTCTCTAAATTCGCAACTAATGATCGCGAGCCGATTGAAACATCAAGTGATTATTCCCACGAGTGGCGATCGCCGTGGTTCGAATCGGTCGCATTTTTCCGGTCGTCGCTGCGCGAACGGAATGCCGCCATTTTTATCGATGTCCTGCGTTATTAATTGTTGCAGCGATACACATTTGTAACCACTCGGCGCCGCGAACGATTACATAAGAAACGATTGCAGTCGCGACGTCGACTGAGATTTTCTTGCCAATAGTGAGTTCGGCTCGAGACGTAGACGAATCACGGTTAACCAGCCGTAATCCGTAAAAGGATTAAGAGGAATGATGACCGATGAAATCGATTCACGTAGATGGCGCTGCGGTAGAGATTGGGAATTGGAAAGAAGAAAAATTAGGAAAAGCATCTCCAAATGTATATCTGTGCCATTTACATTTTTAAATGGCACAAATGTACATTTTTCGCAGATTCATTGAACGAACGTTAGTTCTAAATTTGTCCGTCTAGGGGTCGCTCATGTCGCAACTTTGTTATTATATGGCTGTCATTTAGATTATACCTATCTTATCAGTTCGTTTACTAATAACACTTAAATTTTTTGCCACTAACGGGCTAAAATGGGATTTTAATGAGTGCCATGAGAGTTTTTCGCTCGGGGTTTGTCTGGAGACTGCATCGCCCGCTGATTTATAAATACATGATCAATCATCCGTTCCAGGTGTAAAACATTTAGACCAAGGCTCCGGAGTGATGTACCGGAGGGATCGGATGTCTTACGTGAACTGATATTAATAAGTTTGAGCATAAGCGTTGTGCCTCTGTCGGTAATTAATCGCTGGAGTAATTAGAAACGCTGTAGTGAGTCAGTTCACGCGATCTGTCGATGTAATTACAGGGCAGCCTGCTGATCCTCGCGCAACATTGTGGTTGGATTACACTAAGTTTTTTAATCGCTTCTCAAAAATGCTATTGCCAGCCGCCTTTTCGTTCTTTTAGAGTGTCAGTTGAATTTCTGTAAAGTGTGGTCGCGTGGAACGAGAACATTTTTGAGCTTTCTTGAATTCAATAAATTCGAAAAATTATTAAATAAATAAAAGACACAGTTTAATGTGGGTATCACAAGGATTCAAATAAATTTCAAATAAGACAAATAAGGTTCCAATGTATTTGTTCTGAAAAAATAATTATTTATTTGTCCAAATGAATAATTTATTTGACACAACTAAACAAGCAATTACTATTAATGAAAGACTTTACTTATGCCTAATAGTTTCCTGAAATAAATCTTTTTATTTGCGGTGCATACATTGTTTCTGTGTAGACATTTCTTAATAAAATCTACTACGTGTCAAAAGGAACAATTCGAGGCTTAAAAATGAACCCCAATAAAGTGGTTATGACTATTTCTACACACAATAGATGTCTCCCCTAACACTCGTTGCGCAATCAAACTAAATTGTGTCCCAAGTGTTGTATAACGTTCCGTTTAATGTCCGACTGAAAAATTACGGGGGATATGATTAAATGTAAAGCGGGGTCGTTATTAATGCTCTCCTAGCTTCTCTTGCAAAATGCTCGGAGCATAGAAACGCTCCTGATTGGCGTTTGATATTTCGTGGACAAGTGGCTCCGCGCGCATTATGCATACTGCGCAACCGGCGACTTATTTGGACGACCATTTCTGGACTTTCTCTGTTAAGATGTTTCCATTAGAGCGCGTTTCGTAATTTTCTTCCAATTTCCCATCGAGTCAGAAGAATCTCCAACTTTCTTCCTAGACCGAATTAAGAGGAGGTTACTGTTCATGAAGTTAAAAAAAATCGTTTTTGACATAATTTGAAGCCTTATAGTGTGTAGAATATCTAATAAAAAGGATTTTGTAAGATCTAAACAATTGTCGGAGTAATAAAGAAATGTGTTTTAATAATTTGTTCGTTTTCGGCGAAAGAACGGTATATAATAAAAAATGTCACGAATCTGATTTTGATTTGTGATTTTTTTGAATGTCGATTAAATCGCATCATCGCGCAGATGTAACCGATTCATCGCCGATCGGCCTCATTTTGCGGAATAACCCGACTTTTGTCGGGCGTAATTTATTAAACGTCCCGTGAAATCCAATCACAAAGCGCGCTGCGACACGCTCGGCCAATAAATCTTCCGATAATCAAATGTGCTCTGAAAACCGCGCGACAGCCGCGTTTGCAAAACAATGAACGTTTGGCCCCCGATCGGTCTCGGGCAGCTGTCTGCTCATTGTCAGGTACCCCGCGGGCGATTGCGTGCCGTATTTATGGCGCAGAATGCAGTCAGGTCTTATCGTGAATAAAGCGGGTGCCGCCCGTCACGACGCAATTTTCCAACGTGAATTGCTCCAGTAACATTTGCGAAACGATTGACCCCTTTGAGACCTGACAATGAAACGAACGGGATGAGAAGAAAAGTCGAGTTTGGGCTCGAATATGCATAGGGATTGGGCGAGGTGCGATTTCGTTAATCATGAAATGTAACTCAATTTGAAGAGGATGAGTGGAGGGTTAAAAAGAGTTGTTTGAGGCAGAAAAAGGTTCTTGATCAAATATTAAGAGAGAAGATACCTTAATATTTTGGTAGATTCAAAATTTTACAAAATCTATTTTTCATGTCATCGTTGAAGTTATTTTTTGAAGCATTCTTAACAATTTTTCACCTTGTTAACCATTTTGTAGTTAAAAGTGAGATTTAAATTATTTTATTATATACAAAATTGGACTTGTCGAATTTTTCAATTGGTGGTTAAATTTTTGGGGGTTTTTACAATTTGTAAAAAATTTAACAAAACTAACAAGTCAAAAAATTTGGTTTTGGAATTGTTGTCCGGATCTCAATTTTTTTTAATAAGGTAAGGGGACATTTAAACAGATTGGTTTATTTAAAATACATCGAATAATTATTACGCGGCGCAATGACCGAAAAAACGGATTTTTCGATTTTTTACATTTCGAAAACAAAAATAACAAAAAAAATATTTTTCTCGGAAACGGTTCGCATGATTAGAATGAAACTTTGAACTTAGTTTGTCCGTTTCGCGCGCATCATTTGGACTAAATTTCAGCCAAATCGAACCCGTTTTCGTGGCGCAATGACCGAAAAAAACGGATTTTTTGATTTTTTACATTTCGAAAAGTAAAATTACAAAAATAATATTTTTCTCCGAAACTACCCGCGCGGTTTCGATGATACTTTGACCATACGTCGGCCGTTTCGCGCGCATCATTTGGACTAAATGTCAGCCAAATCGAGTAGTATAACCAGGATGGTTCTAACTCAACTAGTATTAGTGCGTGTCCGTGTGAGTGACGTCACAGCGCACTCACATTCACGAGCTCTGTGAAGGTGAGGGAGTGGGGGCACCGAATTCGACGGGCAGTATTTTGGCGATCTCAAGCTGAAAGTGAGATTCGAGTGGGGGGAACTCGAGCGTAATTAAGTATGCATTTCCTGAGATGTTTTTCTCGGAAGAGTGGGGGTGCCGAATTCGACGGGCAGTATTTTGACGAACAGAAACTGAAAGTGAGATTCGAGTGGAATGAGGACCTATGTTTCGAGGTGTGAATAGATTACACCGAGCGTTTCATGGTAATTAAGTAGGTCTTTCCCGCGCAGCGGTACGACCCGAATTTTTCTACCTGCAGCCCGAGATATTTTTACCCAAATTTTTCTGCATTAGTTCGCAGATTGAGAGGATTTCAGGGAAGATGAAATTACATTTTTCTATGGCATAATGTGATTTATTTCTCTTAACTATTACATATAATTAAAACCCAAAAATTTTAAGTATTCGTTTAAATT